>CM040245.1:184337178-184389463 GCA_022545495.1 Chrysanthemum lavandulifolium | reverse complement strand
AAGTGTAATTTCTCTTTTAGCTTAAAATTGTATAATTAGCTTAGAATAGTTAAGATCTGTTATAAGTAGCTTATTATCGTTAATTTAGCTTTTAGAATCTTATTGGAGCTTATTCAATTAGATCTAGTTATAGTTAAGCTTAACTCATCGCTTGTATACTTGTCTCGCTTGAAACTGTTATAATCTAGTACTAATAGTTTGAGTTGGTAAAAGCATCATAATCACATCAAAAGCTCTAATAAAGAGAATTAAATCGAAATGAGGTTTGAATCAACTTAGATTATTTGATTCTTGCTATAAGTTCAAAACAACTTGTATAAAGGGTGTTTGGTTCACTAAGATAGTTAAGTCGGGCTAGTGCGGTGATTAAAATAGTTTAGATAGACTTAGATAGATTCATTTAGGTTAGTTATACAAGGAAATTGCATTTTCATTTATCAAAAAGTCAAAAGTAGCTTAGATCTCATTTAACTTCATAACAGTTAGTATAGTAGCTTGCATAAGCTATAATCTATGTTTAGTTTTATTAGAAATAGCTTATTTAGGTATTAAGTTAGCTTGTTACATCATCTATAGTGATTTAGAAGCAATCAAATCTCATAAAAGTCAAATGTCAAGTTTCTTAAAAAAAAGTCAAAAACCCAAATCAGTTTCAAATAGCTTCATTTATTGATTTTTAATTTCTTCATTTCTAATCCAATTCAGTTGAGATTTTGGAAATTAAGTATTTGGAAGGTGGTTTATAAGCTCACATTTATAGATTAATTTTTAGATTTTTCTAGATAAGCTTTAAATGGACTTAAAGTAGCCTGGTTTTCAAATTAGTGTCTTGTATCCGGACACGTCAAGCTGAATTGCCCTTTTCAAAAGCTTCTCAGAAGCATTTCAAAAGCTCATTTTAAGTTCTAATTTGGTTTATAAGCTCTTAAATAGTCAATCTAGAGTTCCTAATTTGAATTTTGCAAAAAGCTCTTGTTTACAAGCTTTGTGATAAGCTAAAAGTTGGGTGTTTGGACTGTTAGGATATTAGTTGCACATAAGTGCTTATTCACTTTTTATAGCTTTTTAATCTGCTCATTCTCATTTAAATTAGCTTAATAACTTAGTTTAAGTCCCCTCTAGTGCTTCTATAGCTTATTTTTCATCTCTAGTAGCTTATTCTTCAATAAAACAATAGCATCAGTTAAGTTTTTAACTCTTTGTTCATATCATTTTTTCTTAGCTTATTCTACCCTTTTTTCTAGCTTATTTCTTAGAGTTTTTAAGTTTCAAAAAAATTATTTAAGCTGTAAGAAGCTTATTTCAAAGTTTGACAAAAAGGAATTTTCAAAATCACGCAAAAGGAAGGCGGGGAGTTCTGGGTGAACCGAGGTTCGAACCGGACCATCAACCATTCTAACCTTTTAACACACACACCCAAACCACACGCGCCCTTGGGACTTTCTCGTCATTCATTGCATCTTTAACTCCTTTATATACATTTAAGTTTATTAAGCTTAAAACTGCTTATTGGTTTTTCACAGCTTATTGAAAGTTGATTTTTCAGTTTTAGAATTTTTCATATAATAGTTTTATAATAAAGTATTTTTTTTAAAAAAGTTTAGAATTTTTCACTTAGTTTTTATATTTTTAATCATTTAATTTCTAAATTTTAGATTTAAATTCATAATAAATAAATAAAAAGTCAAAAAAAATATTCCGCTTTTTCCCAAAATTTCTTTTATCGTATTCTTCATAGAAAATTAGTTTTGCATACTTAGGGTTGTTTTTCCTTAAATTTTACTTTTAGGCTCGGATTTTCTCGGCGTGAGCGTTTTAGGTTTTAATTATGTTTTAGGCCCCGTAGTTTAGATTTAGCATTTTACTTGCATATTTAGTTTATTTTAACTATTGTTTGCCTAATTTAGCTTAATTCCTCATAATTTTCCCAAATTCACTATTCAATTTTTGGCGCCGCTGTCGGGGAAGGCTTGTAGTGAGTAAAATTCCAGCTCAATTCGCGTGTTTAAAACACCAAAAAAAATTAAAAAATCAACAAAAGAAATCGAAACGTCAATTGTTACGTCGGCTCACCTTAAAAGTACAACTTATACACGGGGTTCTAGGAGGTCTTGACATTAAATTGCGGTCGAGGAAAGATCCACTCTTCTTTCCCGCCACGCTTGCGCATTCTTTTGAGAGCTACCGAGCACCGGTTGACGGATCATACCAAAATATTGTTTTTCAAAAGTTTTCTTAAATATAAAAACCAAAAAGATTTTCCTTTTTCAAATTTATTCCTTTTCACTTTTTGATTTTGATTTTTGGTGCATGCGCACTCGTTCTCAGTCACGACGTAATCGTAATCGAAGAATAGACGTACCCGAGTTACGTACTATCGTTGAAGAACCCGTCGTGGCGGATACTCGAACAATGTCCGAGTTACTCCAAGCTCCCGTAGACAGCTACGGTGATGCTATCGTTGTTCCACCAATTGATTCCGAAAATTTCAAACTTAAAACTAATTTGATTCAATTGGTTTCAACTAAACCTTTTTGTGGTTTTGAGAGGTAGGAGCCCCACGCACATATCCGTTGGTTTAATCAAGTAGCTTCTACTATAAACTTTCGGGGCGTCTCTCATGAGTCAAATAAGTTAAGGTTATTCCCATTCCTTTGAGGGGCAGCCGGACTTGGCTTGTGAAAGAGCCCCGTCATTCAATTACAACATGGGAAGACCTTTCTAAGAAATTTTTTTAACCAACTCTTCCCTCCATCAAGAATTACAATGTTAAGAAATCAAATAACAAACTTTCAACAAAAATTCGACGAAAGTTTTGGTGAAGCATGGGATAGATTCAAGGAATTTTTACGAAAATGCCCAAACCATGGTCTTTCCGATCTTCATCAAATTGATACGTTCTAAAATGCTTTAACCCGACCGATCAAGATTCGCTTAATGCGGTCGACGGTGGCAACATCTTGAGTCGTACGCCCGCAGATATTAGAACGATTATCGAGAACAAGTACAAAGTTTTTTCATCTAGAAACAAACCGGTTGTTTCTAAGATCGATACTAACGATGCTTATGTACAAAAGAGTGAGCTTAGTGATGATATTCGATGTATGATGAAAGAATTCAAGAATCAAAATCCGAGCTACCAAAGCGCTTCTTGAAACTTGTATTATTTATGGAGGTCCTCATCCGTACTACAATTGTCAAGCCACCGATGGCAATATTAGGAATGCTTCCGTAGCCGCTGCTAATCCGATTCAACATCAGAATCAAGGATTCCGTGCCAACCAAATGGGACCACCCGGTTTTTCACCCGTTCCAAATCATAATCAAAACCGTTTTCAAAACCAAGTTTTTTATGCAAAACAAAATCAAAACCGAGGAGCTAATTACAATCATGGTAATCAAAACTACCAAGCTCATCCACCTCAAGTCGACCAACAACCTTCTCATCCTCAACAACCTTATCAACCACCTCATCCAGTTGCTCCGAATCCCGATTTAGCAAATTACATCAAGAACACCGATAACACCATTAGAACGATGCAGACTCAAATCAACAACATGAGGGTTGAATTTAAGAAGGAAATTGATACGTCCAATTATAAAAAAAAACAAATGAATTAAAGAACATGATGGCTAGTTTCTTTCAGTCAAATCTCCCTTCTAGCTCTTCTTCTCAACCCTCGGGTTCTGGTACTCTTCCGAGTAATACGAGTCCCAACCCAAGAGGTGACATGAAAGCGATTACCACCCGAAGTGGTGTAGCTTACGATGGACCCACGGTTTCTACCACTACTTCTTCTTCTTCCTCTCGTGTGGTAGACCGTGAGACCGGGCGACAAAGGACCCGGTGCTTCCTACTAATAAGGGGAGTACTGAGAATGTCCAACCCACGGTTTTCCCGACTTCTGAGCCCAAGGATGCTCCCGTTAGTGCTACGAAGCCTAACCCAAGAACAACAATTCCGTACCCATCAAGAATGAATGATCAAAAGCAACGTGAACAAGCAAACCTTCAAGTAGAGAAATTCTTTCAAATCTTTCAAGATCTTCACTTCTAAATTAGCTTTGCAGATGCTCCTCTTCTCATGCCTAAATTTGTTTCAACACTCAAAAGTTTGTTAAATAACAAGGAGAAAGTCTTGGAATTGGTAAGAACGTCTTTGAATGAGAATTGTTCATGGTTATCCTCAAGAAACTTCCCGAAAAGTTAGGTGACCCGGAAAGTTTCTCATTCCTTGTGATTTTTAAGGAATCGTTCAGTTCTCTCGCCTTGGCGATCTTGGCGCGATTTTCAATTTGATGCCATTATCGATCTACGAAGCTTTCATTGCCCAAAATTTCCCAACATGTATGACTCTCGAGCTAGCCGACCATACTACGACTCGCCTAATCGGTATAGCCGAAGATTTTTTTGTTAAAATTGGGAAGTTAGATTTTCCCGCGGATTTTGTTGTAGTCGATTTTGATGCCGACCCTCGAGTACCCCTTATTCTCGGAAGATGTTTCTTGAGTACCGGTCGTGCTTTAATTGATGTCTACGGAGGAGAGATTACGTTACGAGTTAATAAGGAAGCCATCATGTTCAACGTCAATCAAAAGTCGAGGTACTCCTCAAATTATGATGATGCTTCCATCAACCGGGTCGATGTTATTGATGTTGCTTGTGAGGAGTACGCTCAAGAAGTACTTGGGTTAATGGATAATTTCGATAGTGGCAATCCCACTCCATTTGAACCCTCTTTTGAACCTTCTTCTGAATCAATCATTTCTAATTCTTCTCCTTCCCTTACTCCGTTTGAGGGGAGTGATTTCATCTTCGAAAAGATTGAGGCTTGTTTGCATAACAAATCAAATTCACCGGAAATTGATTTCACCGATTGCAATCCGGAGGAAGATATTCGTTTGATAGAAGAAATGCTTAATATGGACTCATCATGTCTTTCGGAAGAAATTACGATTGAAGAACTCAAAGAAGTACAAATGTCAAATGAAAATCCTCCGGAGCTCGAGCTAAAGGATTTACCTCCTCAACTTGAATATTCCTTTCTAGAAGAACCGAACAAGTTTCCAGTCATTATTGCTAAGAATTTGAAAGATGAGGAGAAACCGAACTTTGGCCGTCCTTAAAAACATAAGAGTGCCATCGCTTGGCGATTCGACATTAAGGGCATAAGCCCAATGCTTTTGTACTCACAAAATTTTAATGGAAGATGATTTCAAACCCGTCATACAATAACAACGAAGGTTAACCCGAAAATTCATGATGTCATTAAAAAGGAAGTTCTAAAACTCCTTGATGCCGGAGTCATTTACCCAATCTCAGATAGTTCATGGGTTAGCCCTGTCCATTGTATCCCAAAAAAGGCGGAATGACCGTTGTTGCAAATGAAGAGAATGAGTTGATTTCCACACGCCTTGTCACCGGTTGGAGGGTGTGTATTGATTACCGGAAGTTAAATGATGCTACTAGGAAGGACCATTTCCCTCTTCCATTTATGGATCAAATGCTCGAACGTCTAGCGGGGAATGAGTTCTATTCTTTTCCCGATGGTTTCTCCGGTTACTTCCAAATTCCGATCGACCCGCAAGATCAAGAGAAGACGACTTTCACTTGCTCTTATGGAACATTTGCTTACCGTCGAATGCCATTTGGCTTATGCAATGCTACTGGCACGTTCCAAAGGTGCATGATGGCGATTTTCCATGATATGATCGAGAAGACTATGGAGGTGTTTATGGGCGATTTCTCGGTTTACGGAGTTTCTTTCACTTCTTGCCTCTCCCATCTAGACCTCATGCTTAAAAGGTGTGAAGACACCAATTTGGTCTTGAATTGGGAGAAGTGCCATTTCATGGTTCGAGAGGGCATTGTCCTCGGCCATAAGATTTCCAAATCAGGGATTGAGGTTGGTCAAGCTAAAGTCGACGTTATCGCTAAGTTACCTCATCCCACTACCGTCAAAGGCATTCGGAGTTTTTTGGGTCATGTCGGTTTCTATCTTCGTTTCATACAAGATTTCTCTAAGATAGCCCGCCTCGACACATCTCCTTGAAAAGGATGCTCGCTTATCTTCTAATGAATGCATTGAAGCCTTTAACATACTTAAGAATAAATTAACCAAGGATCCGATCTTAGTTGCCCCATTGGGATTTGCCCTTTGAGCTTATATGTGATGCAAGTGATTACGCAATTGGGGCGCCTTGGGGCAACGAAGACCAAACATTTTCAGCCCATACACTATGCGAGTAAGACATTGACCGAGGCCCAAAACCATTACAAAACTACGAAAAAGAATTATTGGCCATAGTTTATGCTTTGAGAAATTTAGACCCTACCTTGTCTTATCGAAGATCATAGTGTATACCGCCATTCAGCCCATAAGTACCTTTTGGCAAGGCAAGATGCTAAGCCACAATTACTTCGGTGGGCTCTCCTCCTTCAGGAATTTGATGTCACCATTCTTGATAAAAAGGGAGCCCGAGAACCTAGCCGCCGACTACTTATCTAGACTTGAAAATCCCCATCAAAGTGTGCTCGAGAAAAAGGAGATCACATAAACATTTCCTCCCAAAACACTTGGGAAGATTGCTAAGAAAGATTCTAATACCCTATGGTTTGCCGACTTTGCAAATTACCATGTGGGGAATTTAATTGTGAAAGGGATGTCGTCCCAACAAAAGAAAAAGTTTTTTAAGGATGCCAAGCATTATTTCTGGGATGACCCCTACTTGTTTAAGATTTGTGCGGATCAAGTAATCCGGTGGTGTGTTCATGGCAAAGAAGCCACCGATATTCTTAATGCTTGCCACGATGGACCCACCGGAGGCCATCATGGTGCAAGCTACACCGCCAAAAAGGTTTTTGAATCCGGATTCTATTGGCCAACCATATATCGAGACGCCCATGATTTGGTTAAGTTATGTGACTCATGCCAGCGTCAAGGGAAGATTTCGTAAAAAGACAAAATGCCGCAAAATGCAATTCAAGTCTGCGAAATTTTTGACGTTTAGGGCATCAATTTTATGGGACCATTTCCGTAATCTAAGGGTAATAAGTATATACTCGTGGCCATCGACTACTTGTCTAAATGGGTCGAAGCGAAGGCGCTAACCACAAATGACGCCCGAGTTGTTGTTAAGTTTTTAAAGAACTTGTTTTCCTGATTTGGAGCTCCTCGTGCTATAATAAGTGATCGTGGTACCCATTTTTGCAATGAACAATTTGCCAAAGTTATGTCTAAATCTGGAGTTACCCACCGTCTTTCTACCGCGTATCACCCACAAACGAGCGGTCAAGTTGAGGTGTCAAATTGTGGTTTGAAAAGGATTTTAGAAAGGACCTTAGGAGAGAACCGAGATTCATGGGCCGATAAGTTAGATGATGCATTATGAGCCTTCCGCACCGCTTTCAAGACACCCATTGGGTGTACCCTATATAAATTGGTGTATGGAAAGGCTTGCCATTTGCCCATTGAGCTCGAGCATAAGGCCTATTGGGCCATGAAACAAGTTAAGATAATATATATGTTTTGACACTGATAAGGATTTAAAAGGTACACTTTTGAGGGGTTATTTAAGCCCTTAATCGACCACTTTATATCCGTTCTCGCTAATTTCGTTCCTTTTCACTTTTAGGTCTCTTGAAGGCAAATTGCTGGAATGACACTTATTCGGACGAAAAGGCGCAAATATATGAAGAAAATGGCCAAAGTCAAGAATCAAGAGACTTAAGCTACTAGAGCGAAGGTGGCGGCACGTACCAAATGGCGACGCCACACAACACGCTTTGAGACGACTCGAAGCCAAATTCTTATTTTGCACTTGACGACATTAGGTTTTAAAGAGTAGGGCGTCACAACTCGACGGCCTAGATTTGGATCCCGACGGCGTAAGAAGATGAAGCCGATGGTGTCACGACCATAAGGTAACACCGCACAAAGTTGACGTGGCCAAGACGAAACCTAATGGCGGCGATCGACGGCGTCACAAATAAAGAGTGACGCCATCGCATATTGTAACTCTATATAGAATTCAAATTTTCGTAATTTTAGGGAGGTAGTTTTGTGGAGTAAAACCTAAACCGAACTTTGGCTGTCTTGGACAGTATCTTAGGGTTCCATACCCTATTTTACAACAAGATAAGTGATTTACTTCATTAATTCAGTTATGTCTTCAATTGTTTGTGTGTATGCTTGCATGTTTTCCATGTCCGGCTAATTTACTTGTGTGTTTGCTTAGATCTATGAAACCTAGGTATTGAATATTGATTAGTTGTCTCTTATCTTAATTGTGATTGACCTAGTATTGCGATAGGTCATTCATTGTGTTTTTAATGCTTGAGTAATCTTTGTGAACATTAGTTTATAATCACCTAGAGTTATTGTAGGCTAAACATCCAAAGGTAACCTTAGAGTTAGTTTATGAATCCTAGAGACTTCGTAGGCAATAACCTTAAGGTAGTCTCAAAGAGTTAGGGAAAAACGCATACCCTACGACCTTAGAAAACACAACACGTTAAGAATAAGGACGTGACAATTCAACCATCAATACGAGATAACTAGGGAGTAATAGCATCTAGGTAAACACATCTTTAAATCATCATAAGAGCACACAACAATAGACATAGACTACACTCACCTTAGCTTAGTTAATTAGATAATTAGATAAGTAGAGTACCAACCCCCCAAATCCAATACCCCGAGATTCGGACCTTTCAATTTTCTAAAAAAATATAAAAAGATAAAAAATAATCATCCTCAACCCCAACCTTAGCGTAGTAATTTCTCACTAGCATTCCTATTCCCCTAGAGAACGATATCAATTCCCGAGGCTTACCCTAACACTACACTACAACGATTAGGTTCACTGCCTAGGGTATTAAAAAACTTGCTCGACGAAAAGGAATTTCCTTTTACCCCGAACTTGCGTTGTATGCGTATCAAGTTTTTGGCGCCGTTACCGGGGAATAGAATAGCTAGTTAGATTTCCACGTCGTTTAGGTTCCCTTGCCTGATTTCTATCAAGTAAGCTTTGTCCCCATTTTTAGCCTCCTCGTAGTCTATCCCTCTTCTTCGTGACCTTTGTTAGTAACCCCATCACTTTTCATCATGGAAGGTGATAATCAACCACCACTCATCAACCCACCACCAACTGACCCGCAAGAGGCCGTACTCTTGGTGAATACTCAAGACCAAGCCACCTAGGCTATAGAAACACCATTGAGCTTCCCGACCAAGCCCAAACTACGGCCCTTCGATCCGACACCATCCGGTTGGTGCAAAACGGATGTGCATTCCATGGACTTCGTTCAAGATCCTAATCGACATCTTAAGGATTTCCTTAAAATCGTTGATTCCATCGACCTTGATGCTACAACTCGGGAGACCACGCGCAAGCGCTCTTCCAATTCTCTATGGGACCAAGCTAGTAATTGGCTTGAGCGACTTCTGTCGGCTCCATCTCAAGTTGTTATGACCTCACCACTGCTTCCTTGCCTAATTTTTCCCATTGGGAGAACTACTAAGATTAGGAATGAAATCTTGATGTTCCAACAACGTCAAGGTGAATCTCTACGAAGCATGGAATCTATTCAAGGACTTACTCCATAGAGTCCTCATCACGGCATCAATCTTTGGGTTCAAGTCCAACTCTTTTATGATCATGTCAACTTCCAAACTAAGCGATCCATCGACCAAGTGGCGGTGGTAAACTTAGTGATCTCATCGCGGAAGAATCGTGGGGTATAATAGAGGACCTTGCTCTCTATGACAACGAAAGTTGGAATGACCCACGAGTTGCCCAAAACCGTAAAGGCAATCTCCTTGCCTCCCATTGACTCACAACCTTCCGACCGTAGGATGCTCGAGCTTGAAGATCAAGTCAAATTCCTAATGAGCTCCTACGAAAATCCTAAGTCTTCACACCAAGTGAACAAAGTTTCTTGTGTGAGCTATGTAGTGGTCCTCATGACACTCGCATTTGCACAAGACTCCCCGAGAAAGCTTCTGTTGACTACGCATCCTCGCGTACCAATGAAACGGGATGAAGATTCCCTACAACACCTAGACCTAGGACTTTCAATGATGCCCGAGAAGCATGGAAGGGCAAACCCGACTTCTATTGGGTACAAACCAAAGAATTCACATCTAATAATTTCTCATGGCCCCCATCTCATGGCCCTAGCCAACAAAACATAGAAGGGATGTTGCAACACCTAGTTACATCCCAAGAAGCTCAAATAGCTAAGCTCTCAGACCGCTTTAACCTACAACAAGCCAAAATGGATAGGAAGATAGATAACCTTTTGAAAGCCATGACCAATAGTGATAGGAAGGTTAATGCTATCTCAACCCCTGAAGTTTCCGGTGTAGAAATTAAGGACCCAAGTAAGTTAGCCAAGCACGTTCAATTCGTCAATACCATCACCTTAGTGAAACCTAATAGGACAAATAATGAAGTGAACCATGAGACGGTACTTGAGGTTAGTGAAACTCCTAAGAATGAATCGACCGATGAAATAGATGAAGTAGGAAATGACTATTTCAATAAGTTTCCTATGGAAGAGGAACTCTCACCACCCACACTTAGTACGAGACCTCCGTTACATTTATGTTAGGAGAAGCCCTAGGATCAAGTTTGGGAACCCTTGGAATCTTAACATACCTTGTTGCATAGGGCATCTTTTTGTGGCAAAGCCTACATTGATCACAAGTCCCGATAAATATCATGACTAGCACCTACTATAATTGGGTAATGAAGAAGCCTATCCCAACTAGGCAAGATCCCGATAATCCTAGGGTTAGTTGCAATTTTCTTGGTAGAGTTAAGGGATTGCCCGTCTATGTAGGTAATTTCACGTTTCCTACAGATTTCATAGTTGTTAATGATATTAGTACGGCCATAGATCCTAGCTTGCCCCACGTTATTCTAGGAAAGCCTTTCATAGAAAACACCGGGATGACTTGCGATCCGTCGTTAGGAATAGTGAGATTCAAGGATGAGACCGATGATGTAGCCTACCAAATGCCCTTTAAGATTGAGAAATTTTGATCATTATCCAATGATGAAAAAGAACTTAAGCTATCGGTCTACTATAGGAATGAGGAAGATAAGGAGAGGGGAGTTGATTATGTGATGAATAAGATTTTCGGTTTCTATAAGGATTGCTTGAAACTAGGACCGGAATATAGAACAGATTAGGGAGAAGATGACTTCTTAGAAAGATGCAAAATAGGGCATTACTATAACATGGAAAACCCCAATAAACACCGTCATGAAGAAGAAGGTGACGGTAACGAAGTCACGTAGGGGCACGACTTCGAGTCTAGCTACAAGACTCATAAATAAAGAAAAGCGCTTCGTGGGAGGCAACCCTTGCTTAATCGTTTGCTTGTTTGTATGTCGTATGTCTTTTATTGATTGTTTATTCTCATGTTTGAATTTGTAAGAATGCTTTATTTTGTCTTTAACCTCGCCTTAATTACATATAAAGGTATTTTACAAAGGGATAAGTGTAGGAGGATTACACATTTTCAAAAGAACGTGAACATGAGAATTACGATTATCAAAAAGATATACATGTGTGTTTGTTTGAGTCAAATGCTTGTATCAAGTCATAATGGATGTTTTGCAGAAATTTTTCCAGATTCTAAAGATATAAATTTTCCGAATTTGTTCCAAAAATTGCGCACCAGCTTCTGTCAGGATAACCCGAGGCGTCGGGAGGAGTAGAAACGACTTACTACTTTTCTCATTTTCGTGCTACTTATAAAATTTTGGAATTTCTCAGGTCTTAATTTTCCAGAAAATCTGTAAACATCCATTCCACAAGCATTATATCCTAGTTTAGTAAAGTCATATATATATTGTTACCGCCGATTTTACATGAAGGTTTCGTTTGTTTTCTTCAAGTGTGCAGGTTTTATTTATCAAAAAGAAGATACATAAGATTGGATGGAGCTTTTCACGCATACGTTCTTCTTGGAGAAGAATTTAACCACTACTTCACACGGATCCTACCGAGCTAATCAGGGGAGTATTAGTTTCTTTCGTTTTTAACTACCTTCCATTATCATAACTTTGATACTTTTGGAGAACATTGGGACAATGTTCGATGTAAGTGTAGGAGGGAAAATAAAGCGGAACTTTGAAACTATGCTTATCCTTGACTATTTTCCTTGTCCAATTTCATTTGTGTAATAAACCATGAGAAATATCGGTTAGGGTAATTTTGGCACCAAATTTAAATTTTTCATGACATGTAGGAGTGGGCCATCGGTCTTAATAAAGCGTCTCATGGATAGGAAGTTATATGACTAGACAAACCCTTTACCACTTAAATTCCACCAAATGTGAGGATCGCCCTTAGATTTGTAGGAATTAAAGCATTCCACTTTAATGCTTCGAGAGTGTCTGCGGCGATATAATGATTCTAGAACTTTTTTGTGATGCATTCCGAGATCGCTAGTGAGACTACACTTGTGTAGTTAGGAATAACTAAATGATAAGAGGCATTAGGATAACCCTTGTTTGATACCGTATTATAATTACTTCTTCCACATCGGTTGAGTTATTCCCCACACCCTTGCGTTGTACTCATCTTTAGTACACGATACCCTCGTTAACCCCTCAGAGCCTATCATTTTCATGGTTCTCGTGATGTTTTGGTTTTCCGGAATATCAATGAAGAGCATTGTTTACAATCCACCCCCAAATGTACACCCAAATCGCCTTAGCCTACCTTGTATTCACTTACTTTTAGTGCATTATTGTTATCATACTAAACTGTAGGATCGTGAATATTATGTTGTTTGATGATTCGGGTGGTCTAGGATTGTGATTAAATAAGAAAGCCATTTAGAGAGATGAAGAGAGTTGAGAGGTGGTTCCTTGAAAGAGAGTTGCTTATCAAAGTGAAAGGTTTATTCAAAGAGCTACACCCTTCCATGGATGGAAGGGTATTTATACTACAAATTACACGACCTCCTATCGGCTGTGGATCGTGTATACAAGGGTAAAGACCCGCCCTTCCTCCAAGGTGTTGCTCTAAACTAAACTACGCTACAAACTAACTAATAAACTGCTAAATAACGTAACTAATAACAAGTCTACGAGCTAACTTATGCTAGATAATATTTGGGGTGACCGACTCTTCACTATGGAATTTTCTAATTCCTAACAGTCTCCCCCTAAGTGAGGTCACCCCATGTTTTACATTTTGAATCCTAGCATTCTATTCTTGACATTGTTCTTGAGCTCGTAGACTTCAATTCTTCAATTCCGCAATCTTTGTGCTTTTGCAGTGCAACTTCAAAGTCCGAGAGCTTGTACTTTCAGTGGAGGTCTTTGAACTGATCCACATCTTTGATGATCTTCGAGCTTTTGAGATCATCACCACGAGAAATCTGGATCACCCTTTATTATGTTGCCATCATGTGAAGTTGTGACTTTCGGACCGACATGCTCACACTTTTGAATCATGACATCTTTCCATCGAGTAGCGGAAGCCTTCTTGGTTCATGATATTTGCGGACAGTAGCGAAGCATTGTATAAAAATATCGAACGAGTTATGTAGATATGCACCATCATGAATTCTTCAATTAAGTGTGGTTCTTTGTGAACATGCGACTTTGGATTGACTCTCAATTATGATCACCGCAATCGTCGGGTGTACCGCATCTGACGCTTAGCAATAAAGCGCACAAAAGTGTCTTTGATCACTTTCGTTGAATTGAGGTACACGCCCACGGTTCCCGTTGATCGATACAAGTACCGCCTGTGATAAGGTAGGATTCCTAAGAATCTCCTTGACAGGTTTCGCAATTGCTCAAGCACTTCTCAAACCGAACGTCTCAAAGAAGATAACACGGAGTGAGTGAACCAAGAAAATTGAGATTCACCGATTGATGAAAATGATTTGAAAACAATCGCGTATTACTTGAAGAAAGAGTTTTGCAATACGACGAAGGTTTTATGAGAAAGATCAATTTTCAATCAAAATACTTTTTGTATTAGAGAATGAGTACACATTCGACGTGCTAGCGAAAAGAAGAGATTCGCACATCGAACGGTTTTCTAAAAGTATTTTTCAATCAGAGATACTTTTTGAATTTGAAATGAATACACATTCGACGTGCTAGAGAAAAGAAGGTTTGCACATCGAACGGTTTTTCCAAAAGTATTCGTCAATTCCATTCCTAGCCCAAGGTTGATTCAAGATTGAATCGCCCCATCGTTTATATCCAGTTGTCACATGGTTGATCTATAGAATAGATCTCACATGCCACCTACCAGGAGCTTGTTTGATGTTTGCTCCAGAAGGCTTTCCATCTTCATTGTGAATATGTATGCATATCACTCAGATGTTCTGGCAATACCACAAGGATAATGCATAGGACTCTTAATATATACTTACTTTTCACATTATGTGAAACAGCAAGTCTTCAAGAATTTAGTGTCCTAATGAGATATTGTGGATGATCTCTTGGCTCTAGACTCAATTGTGCATATTTGGTTCCTGTGTTGGAGACTAGGGAGAGGGTCTCCTTCTTCAATATCAACAATCTCTAAGAGAAAGTCGATAGAGGAACTTGAGTGGCTTGGGAAGTTTAGTGCAGTGCGTCACTGGGTCCATTACGTCTTGTCTTCAATACCAGTGTTACCTTAGTAACCACTTAGTAGCATATGTATTGAACCCGTGTCCGCCCTAAGGTTGAATTATTTGAGGCTATTTCTTTTCACCCTATTCTCATTCATTTCTTTTCATTCTTCAACCCTTCGAGCTTACCGAGACTTCATTACTAGAACCTTGTTGGGTTTATTCCGGTTCTAGCTCTATCTCGATCCGCACTCTTCCCATATTCTCATTTTCTCCTTTTTCAACATTCCTAAGGACTCTACACTATCTAGTGGATTGTCCGGGAAGATCCCTCCGGTTACGGCGGATCGTGGTAACGAATACCTAACCTAACCATCCTTATAACACCATGCATAAAGTAAATTGGTCGGTCTTTTGGTACAGTTCATTCTTCTTTGAAACCAATTGAAAATCATTTGGAAAAACAATCAAGGTACTGTGATACGAGATCAAAGCATTTTGTACCCTAATAGTTTTGATCATTTAGAAAACCTCCCTCAACATATGCGTATGATTTAGAAATTGTTTAGCACAAGGAGGCAAGAGGACTTTTAAATATTTTCTTTGATCACAATTTTCATACGAAAAAGCCATTTGATTTTCATGGTAAAATTCTCCCCTCAATATGTGCATAGGATATTTTAAAACATTTTATCACATAGAGGCAAGAGTTCTTTGAAGCACATTTACGATCACACAAGCCATTAAGAAACCATTTAAAACTCAATCAAGGTACTTTATGTTAAAACATAAAAGCATTTGCACCTTGATAGTTTCTTTTCTTTAAAAATGCTCCCCTCAATATATGCTTGAGATTCGAAGCGTTTAGCACATATGAGAGAGTAGCGTGCACAATTAAATCAAAACGATCACCGTCACCCCCAAATTACATTTTACTGTTGAATGGAATTCACAGGGATAGTATCATAGCACCACGATCAGTTATATTGAGCGACCTAAAGTGTCGTTTAAAAACACATCGTTGGATATTTAATAAAAGCGTTCGAGTTATAACATAGGTCCCAAAAGTTTATAAAGTTTGCGGAAATACAAATATATTACAAGTCCAAACGATGCTTTGAAAGAAAGTGCCATAATGTACAATGATATAAGTCGACGCCATGACTCAAAAGGTGGTTCCTTAACCATGCCATGATGATAATGCCTAGTTACACGAAAATACATTGCTAAAGCGGTCAACAATAATGTTGGTGAGAAATCATAGGTTTATGTAAATGTTTTATCGACTACGCAAGTATAGACCAGTATGACAATCATGTCACGGAAAAATGTTACAATTGCTATAAGTCCATGACACGAAACTAGGCTGTTCATAATGTATGCCCCAACAGTGTTTGCGGACAACTCAATAATGTTATTAAATGAAATGCATCCGTATGACTAGTTGGGATTCACCAACCGGATGGGCGTCACCCTCGATAGATCTATCCACTCACCCTCGCTTCTAAGATTAACGGTTCATGTTCAGGAAATGGGGACTTTCAATTGGCATGTGGTAACTTAAGCAATGTAAATGAATTTAACATACTTGGTATCGTAATAAAAATGTTGTGCAATGTATTCTCCCGTAGGTTTGAAAATAATTATAAACATGTACGACGGGGCTATGAAAACTCACTTGATAAAGCGGTATGATGACAAGAGTGAGTACTGAGGTATAGCGGATACTTTAACCTTGACCTATTACGAATGATATGATATGTAATGAGTTATGATGTAATGATATGCATGCATTTAGTATGTTATTTATACCATTTGCCGGTTTGAAAATAATACTTATCGTCGAAAATACTCTTTTGACGTCTTGACCATTCTTAAATTACTTTACAAGTATTTACGTCAAAATGTCATCCTACAATAGTTTCTTAATGATTTATTGTGAAATTTTAACTTTTAAGTAAGTAAATTAATGTCGTTGGAAATTTCATGAAAGTGACAAAAATGACTTGAAAAACTAGTCGTAAAATAGTGTCGTCGAGCGTTAGGAAAGCGAACTCGACGGTTTTGGAAAGCTTGTATCAAAATCTAAAAGTTTTAGTACATGATTTTTCGTCATAGAGGTCTCGAACATAAAGATAATAGAGGTTACATATGGTGATTTTGTCCAAAATGTGGTTTAAAAGTGAGTTTCGGCAAAGTTTAAGCAATCGTAAATAATTTATTACAACTCCGCTAGACAAACGGTTGGTCGTTTTAGAAAATATGCTTGGTGATCTCGATTTTATTAGAAGACATCTCGTTACAAAAAGTTCTACGTCATCATTAAAACAACCTTCAATATGGTCGTTTTGTTTACCGTAACACTTGTCTCGTAAAAATAATATAGTTTTCTTAAATAAGTAAGTTACGGCATTTTATGAAAACGTGTATATTTTACTCGTTACAAATCCGTTTTCTCGTATTATCGTCCTTAACCGTATCAAAGTATACTAATATATTTTGATAAGTCGAAATAATTTGTGAAGCTTAAGACTCGTTTTGACTCGTACAAAACAAAAACACCTTCTTGAAATTTTCGGAAAATATATATTTATCGTCAAACTTGAAAATTCATAACTTCTTCGTTATAACTCCGTTTAATCCGTTCAAGCGACCACGGATTCGTTTTAAAGTATATTTTCTAATTATCTGGGCCAAAAACTCATGTCTACTGTCGGATTTTCCAGAAATGCAAAACAAGATCAGACTACTTTTAATACTTGTCGAAAATAGTTTTTCTCGTACTAAACCTATTCCAATCCCTTCAAATCAACTCCAAAGCTATTCTAATCCTACCATACACCTTCTTAGGGTGTCATGGGTTCCTAAACATCATCAAGACCAATATATAACAGGGGATAAATTATAGGATGACCTTTATATATACAAAACTCTAAAAACAATGTAAAAATGGTATAAATAAACATAAGTCATGCATGCTTGCTAAGAAAATAATGAAATACATATGAAATGAAAATGAAAGATATAAAATGAAAGTAATATGCTTACAAGCTACTATGATGAGGTGATTAGAACAAGGATTAACCTAAACACCCTAGGTTTTTATTTCAAAACCTTAATAAGAGTGTAATCTAGATTGTTATAACTTGAGCTTGGAAAAATTTTTGATGATCCCTTCTACTCCTTGTAGAACCGGTTATGGAATGAAGAACAAAGAGAAGAGAGAACTTTTACTACTTGTTGAATTATTTGATGAATGAAGTGAAGTGAATGAGTTGGAGTATAAGTTTATACTATCAAAGAAAAATTTCACCAAACATTAATTGCTACCTCCCCCTTGGTCGGCCAAGGGGGGAGGGATTTGGAAAATATCTTTTTTTTTTATATATATATTGTGTATAATTTGTTAAAAAGATGTAAGTAAATGTATAGTTAAGTAAAATTGTTGTAACTTGTACATAGTTGTGAAATTAGAGTAGTGTGGACTAAAATAAGTTTTAAGGGATCAAAGTAAAGTATATTGTAGTTATAAAAATTGTAAAAATACTTTTCTTGTAAAATTTGAGTGATATAATAATTATCGTGTAGTTTTTAAGAAAAACGTCGTAATAATATAAATTTAACAATTTATATACAAAATAATTTAAAACACTAGGTAAACTCAAAATTATTGTTTTTATAACTAAATGTAAGTATAAAAATGTATCGGGATCATTTTTGAAAGTATCGGATTAATTGTTCAAAATAATAACTCACGCGATAACGTTTATTTAATATAAAATTTACGCGTTTAAAGTGAAATGCAAAATCATGAATGAACTAACATGATGCAAATGATGCTAATGAAATGTAGACTAAACTTAGTCCATATGAAATGTTCGTGATGATATGATCATGAATTCGCCGCTAAACCATTAAGGTTACGCGAATTTGGAACACACAAACCTAGTTTACGATAAATGTTGAAATGGTGAAGCATGAATTGTTTTGAGAATGACCTGAAAGTACGGGTTGTCACAATCACCTTTTATCAAATTTCATTATTAAATCACAAATTCTCCCCCGATCAAAAATATCAAACCCTTTGAGATTTTGGATCCCAAGTGATTTAATTAGGTTTATGAAAACATGGGAGAAAATGTGGCCTTGTTTAAATACTCATCTGGTTTTTGGATAAATCCTCCTCCTCAACATGTGCATTATGTATATTGAAATCGTTTTGGCACATGGAGGCAGGAGTGCCTTTAAAGGACTAAAACCAATTCCATTTAAAACAGATTTGAGATTTAAATCATGATCTCTACCCCAATCAAAAATATCAAACCATTTGAGAGTTGTGATCCCAACCGATTTAAATCATTTAGAAAAATTTGGGAAAGGCGTGGCAAGATTCAATTTTGAAAGATGACGATAAGGACCATTTAAGACATTAAAGATTGTTAGTGTCGGTATGATAGTTTTAAGAGATCTTTTAAGTAAAACAAAACAATTTCACAATCAAACAAGAACAGAAAAAATTTCATTTTGAAAGACCTTGATTCTAAAGAAAAAATCATACCATGACATAACATTAAATCTTTAGATCACCACTTATTTTGTACAATCCGGACTTTTATGAAGCAATATTGTTTGAAAATAATTTATTTTAAATCACTCTCCCCCTCAATCGATGACCGAAGTCGATAATTGAGTGACTTAAGTTTTGATAAAATGAAGTCCAGTGATTTTCAAAAATTAGTCCAATATATTTTCAAAACAATATTTTCCATTTTCAATACAATTTAATCAAATTATAAAAATTGTTTAAAAATGGTATCCTGCACAAAGATCGTTAGGTGGTTGAGAAGCTTCCGTTGTTGTTCTTTGTAGGGTTTGGAAGAAAAACCGTCTGCGATGCGGTGAGACTTCTTCTTCGTTGCATTTGATGGCCAACCGAGGTCAAATTAAGCTCCGTTTCTTCAATTACTTAGAAGAAAACCATCTGGCGATGCGGTGAGACCTCTTACGTTGCATTTATGCCAACTCTCCATAGAAGTCCAATTAAGCTATGTTTCTTCATTTGTCAACCCAAGAAATAGTTACCTATTCCTTTCGGCATCCAATCATCAATAGTGGGATCCGGATCGGGAACATTCTTATACCAATATACCTGCATACGTTAGTGAACATACATCTGATATATGGTGGTCGACATCACCCAAACGATGTCGACTAATAAAGTCAATCCAACATATCAATCAATTCATATATGGCATGGGGTTTATGTGTTAATCAAACTCTAATCATCTAAACCTAACAATCATATCCTAAATTCCTAGTCCTTGACACGAGCAAATATCATTTTAATTAAGCACGTAGGATAATTAAGAAAGCTCGTTAGATGATATAGATTTGAAAACATTCTCCCCTCAATCAATGACTCATTTTATGAAAAGTTTAAAAGCTGAAGTCATTGATTGAGTTTTCAATTTTAACGAAAAACTACGAATCGATTGATTTTCAAGCAACTCATTTTCCACCATTTTGAAAACACAACAAATATTTTTCTGAAGAATTTTAGACGGAAAAACATTTGTGTAGGAACAGCAGTCCTTTTGACGACATGCTTTCCTTGTTTTGTTTTTAGGATAAGTGCACGAAATATTTGAAAAATTGATTTAGCGCAACACTTTCTTTTCTTGAAGAACGGGTTGCTATCTGAAATAATAGCAAGCCATAGTTTAAGCCCGGGTCATAGTCTGAAATAACTGTAAGCCATATTTTGAGACATGTTTAGAAAAGAATATTTACACCTCCTGCTCGAACTTCATCTAAAGTCCCGTGCCATTATTGAATGACATTTCTAAGACCGTAGATGTTATCGATACGAAGACATGTCTTGAAAAACATATTTTGGAATTTTTCAAATTTTCTGATTTTTTATGGGTTTTTGAAGGTTTTATATTTTTCTATTTTCTTTTTCTTGGTTTTATAATTTTTTTTTATTTTGTTTTGCTGGTTTTATATTTTTGTATTTTGTTTTTTATAAGTATATACAAAGATAGAGAAGATGATATAGTAAAAGAAGATGATGATACGAGTACCGAGATAAGGATATCGAACAGCCCCGTTGTAGAAGATGGAAGTCATCATCTCTTAAACATTCACCACCAAAGCTTTCGATGCTCTGAATTGTGAGAAATTGAACCATCGAAAGTGAGACTCTGCGACTTCCCCAAACCGAAAATCCTTAAGATGAGCGATTGAAGCTCTATTTCAAGCTTGCTTTAGCAAGGTGCACAAGAAGCACACCATTATCATAAATCATTGCTCCATTTAAGAGCGATAATCGAGGATCTCCATTCGGGGTTATATCATCAACAAGAAGAACGACAACGTATCATCCAACTCATAAATAATCTTCTCAACTTTCTTTTCCACTTGAGTCTCAAGCAATCTATTCCAAAGGTGTCAAGAGAACAATTCCCCAAGTAGTTGAATTGATGCGATCGAGACTCTTTGTATAATGCTCAAGAACTCTCCGAATACACATCATGAGGGAATGAAAACACCTTCCATGTTCACATTTTTTTTCCGGATGAATGTGTATGAATCTCAAGAACCAAGTACACTAATACCCAAGAGCTCTCCGAATACACATCATGAGGGGAATGAAAACACCTCCTCATGTTCACATTTTCTTCCACGATGATCGTGTATGAAGCTCAAGTATCCAAGTATACCAATACCCAAGGAAGGAAAAAGCGATAACGGTGAAGAAGCGGGCCAAGTCATCGATTATCTCTGCGGATGACAATCTCTGCGGATGTCAACTCGGAATAAGTGATTATATCTACGAATCACCGATTAAGCCCTCAAGTAAACGGTGGCGCCCCAATGTACACAATTCTCTCTCCGATGATTGTGATACCATCGAGATCATTACGCACTTGTGTACCTCTTTTATCTTGAAACTAAATCTTCCATCGCTTCCCACATAGTTGGAATAAGAATACTAAACGCCTTGATGAGTAAGACCTTGAGTTTCTCTGCGGTCATGACATTTGTTTTCCGGGATATCTTCAATCACTTAGAAGAATTAAGTTCATCAAGTTTACTCGCCATGAGTCAAACCTTGAGTTTCTCTGTGATAATAACATTTGTCTTCCGGGATATCTTCAATTACTTAGAAGTATTAAGTTCATCAAGTTTACTCGCGTTTAGATGCTTGTCTCCTTACCCTTGTTGGTTTTGATACTTGAAATCGACAACTCTTTGAATGCCCAAATACTTGAAATTTGTTGAGAAGATCGCTTGAAGTCTTTGTGAGAATCAACATCTTTGAATAATGTGAGCAAGTCTAATTGGGGATTAAATTAGACATATCACATTCCCCAATTAGTGCTCTCCCTAGACCGACAATCTTTTGATAAATGCCAGTTAAGAAAAAGTCTTTAGATCATTAAATGCAACCCGTCTTTGGTCTTCTAACATATAGCAAGAAATTTAGAAACAGTCAGTATACTCGACCTTCTTCAAGATTGTCCAATTGGGGAATAGATAGTTAACATCTTCATCACACTAAAAGCATCCCAATTAACACATCTTGCAAATCCCTTAACTTAAATCCTCCCAATCAAACAAGAACATAAAGATGTTTATCAAAGAAATTAGCAATCAGCCCGCAACAAACACACGAAATGGTAACACCAAGCAACCAATCACATCAAACAAGAACAGAAGGTTGTTCGGAATCATCATGTTGGTGTGCACGTAAAGCATTAACCAGAAGCACTTGTCTTTAAACTCATCAACCCGTGTGAAGATGTCAACCAACGGCTCTTAGAAGAAACTCCATGTAACGATGACCCGATAATAAGAAGCTCGGTTCTTACATGAGTTAGGAGCCGTTTGACCATATATTCTCAACTATCAATCAAACATGCAAAAAATTCACACTTCTTCTCCCCCTCAAGAATTGCATACGGAGATGCCATTCTTGATTAAACAAGTGATTATCATCCAAATGTTCTATTCACTTCTCCCCATAAAATAAGCACATGATGTCGCCATCTTCATTATAATCGAGCAAGTGGAATGAGAAAACAATCAATAGAAGCCCGGTTCACTTGATGTTTGAAGCGCATGGAAAAAGCATGAAGCATGTTGATGATAATGGTCATAATAAGAAGATTTCTCTTCTTCAGAAGATAATGCGCACTGAAGCGTACACATTTCTTTTCTTTAAGGAACGAGGCATGAACTATTGTGTTCATACGTCATAATCTCTCTCTTTTCATCATCTCTTGGCAACCTTATAATCAACCCCATTATCATTCAGTAGGCTCTTTGTAACTGATGGAGAAAACCCAATATGATGAATTTGACCCTGAAGTAAACTACCCCAAACTCGTGACTTAAACTTGCACATATGAAACAAAGAGCGGTGCCGATTTCCATTAGCATCTCTATGTACTCTATACTCTTCAACCAACCAACCATCAAGTATAAGACGTACATTACCTCTTGAAAATCCACAATTGAATGTGACACTGAGCACTACAACGTAACTCCTTAAAGTGATAGTTATTTTGTGGTGGTATGAGCCCAATTCCCTAAGTGGTAAAAGAAAAGGTAAAGACACCCAACAATAACTAGATTTCCAAGTCTTCGTTTTTGATAATAAGCTCGAACAAGGATCATGAAGAATCTTCATCCAACCATCCCGATACCTTGGATACTAAGTACACTCGCCGTGATATTTCACTTCAACCTCAAATAAATAATAGTGAATTAACCCGTTGTCACATCTTGTTAAAAGCTCAAATCTAGCCTTCTTTGACATTTAAATGAACTTTAATAATGGTTTTCATCCTGACCATGGTTAAAAAGTACAGAACCCCGTAAAACCAAGCAATAACCAAATTCCCATGACGAATATCCAAACACACATCCAATTTATGAAGTACACCCTTTTATCCCTTCTTGAAAGCAGAACCCGTAACACCGACATCGAAGACCCGAGATACGCTTTCCTTTCTCCAAGATGGTTCCATCATAGCGGGATTTTACAATTCTATAGTTTAAACCGAGAAATAGTTTCTTTCGGGATTTTACAAAACCAAGAATAAACCGTATGATAGTTCGAAAATGCTCATTACTTTAACGGGATGTTTTCATTGTCACGGATTTTACAAGTCTATGATTTAAACCGAGAAATAGGTTCTTTCGCGGGATTTTACAAAATCAAGACAAAACCGTAAATAATGTCAGCTTGAATGAGTTATGACAACCTTGGTTTCGGTGAATATCTATTTTAGGGGAACATGCAGCGGTTTATCAACGGTTCATAATCCAACATCAACAACATCCAAACAACACTTCGGCAAACACATCATTCACGCATTCTGTAGGCTATTGCAATGAAAATATGGTGACGTAAACCCGATATGCCAAACTTGATCATGAAGTAAAGCTCCCCAGATTTGTTACTTAAACTTGTACTAATCCTTGTGAAAAAGAAACGGTGTACCCAATGTACAAAACCTCTTGACATTCTCAACTAAGTGAGACACCGAAGTAATAGTTACGTTGTGGGTTAAGCGAGAAAGAGTCACAACCGTAACTAAATAGCCAAGTCTTTATCACCCTCTATAAACGCCCAAACAAGTCATCTTCGCGAAAGGGTAGAAAGAAAGAAGAGGAAATAAGTAAACGCGTCCGGAAAATCTTACTACAAATCCAAATAAGGAATACCGTCCAAACAACACCGTAGTCAATATTTTCCAATAAACACTTCAAGCCGTAACACAGTATCCTTGGTGAAAATGTAGAAACCAAAGTATCAAGCCTCATCACAACAAGTCTCATTAACACACCAAATATCCACAACAAAAATCAATAACAATTCACATTATTGGATGTCAATTCAAGTCCATATCCGATTTTAGTCATTCACACGTCATTTGGCCCAATTATAATATGCAAGCAAATCAGCCTATGATCGAACATTAATACCTGTCCATCCATTAAAAACAATCCCTCTATTTTATCACAAATACATCACGGATGATCCATCTAACATCCCATCGACACACAAAACTCATACCGAATCTATCTCAAGCCCATATCCAGTTTTATCACTTAATATTCATTCCAAAACAAATATTATGTTCCAAGACGCACACACTGGATACCGGAATCCATACAAACCGCATGAAGTCCATTCATATCAAAAACTAGTTAAGCCCATACAAAATGCATAATACCCTATCCAAACCATCTTACCCTGAAATCACTCAAGCCCGAGTGAAAAATAATGAGTCATCTCCGTAGTCACATTTGATAGGTGTTGCAAAGTCAAGCCGTGGAATATGTACTTGTGAAAATATTGTAACTGTAATACTTAATCAATATCTTCTAACCATTTAAGCACTCAAATCTCGGACTCCACAACAAAAATCAATAACACAATATTTGGGTCCAACTATTAACTCAAGGTCCAACCGATTTGAAAAGAAAAGCCCATAATCATTGTAGTCTTACCAAGCCCATTATGAAAACCGAATTAACTCAAGAAGTGCCCTAATATTTGGGTATTTAACACACTTATCACACCACTACTTACCCTAAACTTTCTCCCACAAAAAAACGCGCCTCTTTTACGCTTAACATAAAATTCGTGAACCCTTTATCATAAAACAATCCGCCCCCTCTGTTACATTTATACGCACCTCTCACATTAATTTAATCAAAATAGATCTATCAAACACCAAAAACTTTCATCAAGATGGTGACCTCTCCACAGGGATGGTAAGAGGCACGTTATCAAAGCCACAGGGATGGTTAAGTTTTATTTGACCGGCTTCAAAATACCTTAACAAGGTTCACAGGTAGGCTTGTTTATTTTGACACTCGTTTTATTTTTTCTTTTACATTAACCAAACACAAGAAAGATAGAACGAATAGTTTTGATCTTTCTTGAAAGGTTCGAATATCAATAAGAAGTTTAAGCTTCGAAAGTGGTCTATGATGATAAGGGATTCAACAAACACAGTGTTATATATAGACACGAGAACCCATTTTGAGATCCCATAAGTTGTATGATTTGTTTTTCTTTTGAGTCTTGACCGAATAAATGAAGAAGGATAACAAGTTTGTTATTTGATTTTCATTTGACTGATTCGGATAGAACATGAACGAGTATTTATGGATTGATGATGGATGAAAACCTTCGTGTCATAGACCTTGAAGCCTTAATATTTCATTGAGATACACGAAGAAGCTTCTGAGATCTTTGTACATTCAGTTTTAGTATGAGTCATGAGTCATAGCTTGTAGATCGGTTTAGATGTAGATCTGGTTTTCGTTTTCAGTAGATATTGAACTGAAGATAGTTTTGAGCTGAGGTTGATGTTGCTCGTATATGGTATGTGGTTGAGTATATTGGTATTGAAAGGTCTTGTGGTCAATGGTCTTGTATCAGTTTATGCAAAATAGCTTTCTTCTTCTTCTTTTCTGTAAGTCAAGTCGCTAGCAAAAGACATGACCCAACTCGCTAACCCAACTCGCATTTGACCCTAATCTTGTGACCCAACTCGCATCTGGTTCTCTAAGTCAACTCGCTTAATGTTCATTGTAGCTGGAAAGCATGACAGTAACTCGCTTTGACATTATTAAGCAACTCGCTAAAGAGCAAGTGCAACAAAACCAAATCGAGTTAAGTAACTCGCATGAACCGAACCGATTACCAACTCGCTTTTGACGATACACATGACAACCCGCATAGCATATTCATTGAATCTGGACATTATGACGACTCACATCCGGGAATACATTGAGTGCGGGCGGTCAATCTTCGTCAACTCGCTTACAAGAAATCGAGCAACTCGCATCTAAGAACGGTCTCAACTTGCATAGATGAAGCGAGCTTAAAACAAGTTAACAAACAGGTTTCAACACAGTTCAACACGAACATTAAAAGCAATATCAACCATTTTAAAAACAGTTTAAAAAAGTTTTAACAACTATTTTAAAAACGCATCATATCCAGCTCAACCTTTACCCACGTCAAAAACCATCATAAAACCATTTTAAACATTCGAATAAAAACAGTTTGAGACGAGTTTTAAAAAACAGTTTTAAAAACCATTTTAAACATCAAAAACCACGTCAAAACCGCATACATGAACCGAATAAAAACCATTCGAATGAGACCCAAATCAACACAAACAACACAACCTTGGCTCTGGTATCAATTGTAGGATCGTGAATATTATGTTGTTTGATGATTCGGGTGGTCTAGGATTGTGATTAAATAAGAAAGCCATTTAGAGAGATGAAGAGAGTTGAGAGGTGGTTCCTTGAAAGAGAGTTGCTTATCAAAGTGAAAGGTTTATTCAAAGAAGCCACACCCTTCCATGGATGGAAGGGGTATTTATACTACAAATTACACGACCTCCTATCGGCTGTGGATAAGGTATCTGATGGGTAAAGACCGTCCTTCCTCCACGGTGTTGCTCTAAACTAAACTACGCTACAAACTAACTAATAAACTGCTAAATAACGTAACTAATAACAAGTCTACGAGCTAACTTATGCTAGATAATATTTGGGGTGACCGACTCTTCACTATGGAATTTTCTAATTCCTAACATAAACCCTTAGTTCAATTATCTAGTTGCTTGCATAAGTTGCTAAGTCGAGTCATATCTTTTGTATACAGTTTTGGGATGATTGGGACTCATGGGAAAAGTTAAATTTTATGAAGTGACGGGAAGGAACTTTAAATTCAAATTCCCTTTATTTACGTAATAATGTACTCCAAGTGTTTTGATCTCTTCAATTCGGGTCAAATTAGTGTAAGAGTAATAAAAAAAACTCAAGTGTAGGGATGTGCCTATAAATCCCTATTATTTTGATGTTATCGTAGAGGATGGTAGAGTAAAAGTGTATGAAAAAAAATGAAAAAACATACGGCCACCATCCTACATCTATCTTTAAATTTATGTTTGTTTGTTTCAATTTATCTTGAGTTTAGAGTGTCGAGTCTTGGCTTAGCAGCGCCATTCTTCTCATGCTTGTAACATAAAGATTTTGACTTGCCACCACTAAATCGCCTATCCCACCAAACCCTTTGTTTCCTACCGTAAGCCTAATGTTACAACCCTTTAAAAGACCTCTTGGATATTTTTTCCTAGGTGCTTACGCCAAAGCGATGGAGGTTTGATCTAGTCTCAAGCCTATGGTAATCTATGTACTAGGACCAGTTAATGAGTGTTTATCTTCCATTTCCAACTTGATATATTTCATATACACCCGAGAGTATCCAAACACCACTTTGTGAGGTGCTAGTATGTAATTTCCGTGCTTGTTATAACTTTGTGGGGCTTATACGTGTTTTGAATTGTTCTAAACTAATGCTTCATGACCCCTAACTTATAAATTACTTGGCTAAAAGCACATTTGCTCGAGGAAAGCAAATACCAAGTGTAGGGATACTTGATAAAGATTTAAAGGTACACTTTTGAGGGGTCATTTAAGCCCTTAATCGACCACTTTTATATCCGTTCTTGCTTAATTTCATGCCTTTTCACTTTTAGGTCTCTTGAAGGCAAATTGTTTGAATGACACTTATTCGGACGAAAAGGCACGAATATATGAATAAAATGGCCAAATTCAAGAATAAAGACACTCAGCTCTTGGAGCAGAAGGTGGCGTCACTGACCAAATGGCGGCGCGTCATGCAACACGCTTTGAGACGACTCGAAACCAAATTGCTATTTTGCACTTGACGGCATCGGGTTTTAAAGAGTAGGCGTCACAACTCGGACGGCCTATATTTGGATCCCGGCGTCGGAAGATGAAGCCGACGCTTCACGACCATAAGGTGACGTCGTCACAAAGTTGACGTGGCCAAGACGAAAACAAAATGGCGGCGATCTGATGGCGTCACAAATAAAGAGTGACGCCGTCGCATATTGTAACTCTATATATAGAATTCGAATTTTCAGAATTTTAGGGAGGTAGTTTTGTAGAGTAAAACCTAAACTGAACTTTGGTTGTCTTGGGCAGTATCTTAGGATTCCATACCCTATTTTACAACAAGATAAGCGATTTACTTCATTAATTCAATTATATCTTCAATTGTTTGTGTGTATGCTTTCATGTTTTCCCTGTCCGGCTAATTTACTTGTATGTTTGCTTAGATCTATGAAACCTAGGTATTGAATATTGATTAGTTGTCTCATATCTTAATTGTGATTGACCTAGTATTGCGATAGGTCATTCGTTGTGTTTTTAATGCTTGAGTAATCTTTGTGAACATTAGTTCATAATCACCTAGAGTTATTGTAGGCTAAACATCCAAAGGTAACCTTAGAGCTAGTTTATGAATCCTAGAGATTTCATAGGCAATAACCTTAAGGTAGTCTCAAAGAGTTAGGGAAAAACGCATACCCTACGACCTTAGAAGACACAACGCTTTAAGAATAAGGACGTGACAATTCAACCATCAATAGGAGATAACTAGGGAGTAATAGCATCTAGGTAAACACATCTTTAATTCATCATAAGAGCACACAACAATAGACATAGACTACACTCACCTTAGCTTAGTTAATTAGATAATTAGATAAGTAGAGTAATCGGTAGAAATACCAACCCCCCAAATCGAATACCCCAAGATTTGTACGTTTCAATTTTCTAAAAAAATATAAAAAAGATAAAAAATAATCTTCCTCAACCCCAACCTTAGCATAGTAATTTCTCACTAGCATTCCTATTCCCTAGAGAACGATATCAATTCCGAGGCTTACCCTAATACTACACTACAACGATTAGTTCAACGCCTGGGGTGTTGAAAAACTTGCTCGATGAAAGGAAGTTCCTTTAACCCCGAAGCGCGTGTGCGCGTATCGGACACCTTGTTGGCTTTCCATTGGTGAGAGTAGGAATAGAATTACGACTTGACCGGGCGTGTTGAGCCCTATCTTGTTCCATAACCATAGATAATTAAATTATCGGCTAAGCATCCACGGATCTCATTATTAGAGATTTTAAATTTGCGGAGATCGAGGAATGATAGAGTTACTTATGAGTTTAGATGCTAAGCATGGAGTAGTTGGTTCTCTTTAGAGCTCATCGAAGATACTTGTGGCTTTTGCTCCCACAAATTGTCTCACCCCATATCGTGTAATAATAATTAAAGATGCTAGGTTTTGGCAATAATTAGTTCTTTATCTTCTCAAGAGAATCCTTGTTTTTAAAAATTGGGTACACATCAAGGTCTCATAATAAATAAGTAATAAGTAATAAGTAAAGTTATGAGTTGCGGTTCGAGATCGGGCCGTTGGATCCTTATTTCAAAAGTAGGCGTTTAGGTCTTGGCTACCCTCTTACGCCAGCCCTTGGACCTTTAACCGGGATTGTGTGAGGTCTTGGTCTAACACCCTTCGATCCTTATTTCATGAAGCTTAGAGTCTTGGAATTCTTCGTCATAACGGCCCTTGGATCCTTTATTCCAAAAAGTGCAAGGTCTTGGAATTACCCCGTGAAGCTCCGTAGTTCATAGCTCATGTAATTAATATAAAGTATAAGTGGGAAAAAATATGACAAAAATGAAAAAGTCAAAAATATAAGTGAATAAAATTTCCTTAATGTGGACCTCATTTTTAAGACAAGGGTTCTTGAGAGAAGATGGAAAACTACTTAGCGTCTTAATTTCATATCTTTATCGGATTAAAAATTATCGAAACGAGAATATATGAAGAAATTCAATTCTCACCAAAAATAAAATAAATAGAGGAAAATAGGAAAATGGGAGCAAGAGGTAATCACACAAGTAATTTCCATGGGTAGTGTTAGCATCTAAAATCATATTTAGCAATGACTTGATTTTACGCTTAGTTTGGGAACTTGTGAAAATCGGGACGATGTATTCTATCCTTATGGTCACTTCTCGCTAAGTTGTGTTTCTTACTCCGTGATCCTAAAATTGTCATTTGAAAAATGTTGGAGTTATCGATTGACATGAAAGTTTTACAAACCGTCACTCATAATGAAAAGTGCCTAATCGTTATATCTATATGTGAAATAAAAAGGTAAACGGGGTGTTTTTAGAATTGAGGTTTTCTTAATTTCGGGAATCTTTGCTACTTTTCATAGATTTAGTAGAAAGAGGTTGGAATCCTTGGTTTTAGAAGCGTGAGTTGATGACATTGCGTGAGGACACGACAATCTTCTAGTCTGGGGTATTTTGGTATGTGCAACAACACATACCTTTATAGGATCAAAACAGGCCCAAAATAACCAGAAACAAGCCGTTAATGCTTAATATTTGTTTTTTTCTTGAGTTTATGCATGTGCAGTGCGAATATGACAAAACACACAAAGATAGACAAATAAGACAAAACCGAGCACGAGAAGGAAGAGATTGCAAAAGTCAAGCCGGAAATCAAATTGAGTGAAATTGAAGATTTGAATGCTCAATGGATGATTTTTGGAAGTTTGGATCATATTTTGAGAGATTACATAATTAGTCCTCCAACTTTAGCAAATTGACAAAGTTTACCCTTGAAATATCAAAAATGTCAATTTAAGTTCCTCATCTTTCCCAGATTTACAAAATACACCCTTATATCCCAATCACCCAAAAACACCCTTTCACTTTTCCCTAAATACACTTCATACCCTTTAAAGCCTTAAAATTCCACTTTTAATCCTTAATAAATCCCTAAGTCCAAAACCCCTTTTTAACCTATCAAACCAAACCTGACCCTTTACCTTTAACCCTTGTGACCCTTTCAACCAAACTAACCTCCAAAATAAAATGACCCTTCCACCTTTACACCGGTCAACCAACCCGGCCAAACCATAATTAAATATTACCCCACCCTCTTACAGCGCCCAAAGTAAAACATCAGTATATCTTCCCAATCCAATTGCCCGTACAAATTATTACAAACAATTAAGGGCACTTTGTACTTTGCTCTAACAAAAGGAATGCCACCTTGGCAATCCGTGTGCCAAGGTGTGCTCTTATTTAGGTATTAAGTTAGCTTATTACAATGATTTAGAAGCAATCAAATCTCATAAAATTCAAATTTCAAGTTTCTTAATAAAAGTCAAAAACCCAAATCAGTTTCAAATAGCTTCATTTATTGATTTTTAATTTCTTCATTTCTAATCCAATTCAGCTGAGATTTCAGAAATTAAGTATTTGGAAGGTGTTTTATAAGTTCATATTTTTAGATTAATTTTTAGATTTTTCTAGATAAGCTTTAAAGGGACTTAAAGTAGCACGGTCTTCAAATTAGTGTCTGCATAAGGACACATCAAGATAATGCCCTTTCAAAAGCTTCTCAAAAGCCTTTCAAAAACTCATTTTAAGTTCCACTTTGGTTTATAAGCTCTTTAACAGTCAATCTAGAGTTCCTAATTTGAATTTTGCAAAAAGCTCTTGTTTACAAGCTTTGTGATATGCTAAAAGTTCGGTGCTTGGACTGTTAGGATATTAGTTGCACATAAGTGCTTATTCAATTTTTATAGCTTTTTAATCTGCTCATTCTCAATTAACTTAGCTTAATAACTTAATTTAAGTCCCCTCTAGTGCTTCTCTAACTTATTTTTCATCTCTAGTAGCTTATTCTTCAATAAAAAATAGCATCAGTTAAGTTTTTAAGCCTTTGTTCATATCAGTTTTTCTTAGCTTATTCTACCCTTTTTCTAGCTTAAGAAGCTTATTTCAAAGTTTGACAAAAAAGAATTTTCAAAATCGTGCAAAAGGGAGCTGGGAGTTCTGGGTGAGCGAGGCTCGAACCAGGACCATCAACCATTCTCACCTTTTAACACACACACCCAAACCACGCCACCCTTATGACTTTCTCGTCATTCATTGCATCATTAACTCCTTTATATACATTTAAGTTTATTAAGCTTAAAGCGCTTATTGATTTTTCACACCTTATTGCTAGTTGATTTTTCGGTTTAGAATTTTTGATAGAATATTTTTATAATAAAGTATTTTTTAAAAAAAGTTTAGAATTTTTCACTTAGTTTTTATATTTTTAATCATTTAATTTCTAAATTTTAGATTTAAATTCATAATAAATAAATAAAAAGTCAAAACAAATATTCCGCTTTTTCCCAAAATTTTCTTTTATCATATTCTTCGTAGGAAAATTAGTTTTGCATACTTAGGGTTGTTTTTCCTTAAATTTTACTTTTAGGCTCGGGATTTTCCCGACCGTGAGCGTTTTTAGGTTTTAGTTGTGTTTTAGGCCCCCCGTAGTTTAGATTTAGCATTTTACTTGCATATTTAGTTTATTTTAACTATTTTTTGCATAATTTAGCTTAATTCCCCATAATTTGCCCAAATTCACTATTCAAATCCCGAATAACGCGACGTGAGTTTAAAACTCCATTCATCCTTCGCTAGGAACGATCAGGGGACTCAAACCTAATACATTTGAGTTTCTCTATACTATAATTGGTTTTCCTAAATCAGTTACCAAGGAATTCCTGTGGCTTGATTAAAATGAGCTTAACTAAACAAAATGACAAGAAAGGTTAGTGCATTTTGTAAGATAAAAAAAATGATATTGTCATCCAATCAACATCCTACAAAAGTGTTTTTAAAACACGTGTTTGTTTTTGTAAAAAGCCTTCTTTGTAGTTTTCAATCATACACGGATCGTATCAAGTTTTTAAAGTACAACATACTCTAAAAAACTTGGTAACGAAGCTCTGGTACCAATTGTGGAAAACTAGAAGGGGGTTGAATAGTTTTACCGGTTAAAACTTTGTTTTAAACTATTTAGATAGACTTATGTCAATCTATTAGATGTGTATGTTGGATGTTAGATAAGTATGTAAATACGTAATGAAAATGTAAAGAGTAAGAAACACAAAACCACGACACGAGTGTTTATAGTGGTTCGGCTACAAGGACACCTTCCTTGCGCTACTACACTCCCCGAGTCACCTACTCAAGAGTTCGTAAGCACTACACAACACAAACTCCTTGTGGCGGAGAAGCCTTCACAACGTCGCCTACTCTTTATCCGGTACAAGGCTAGACACCGGGTTCTTCCACGAGGAGATACCAAACCTATCACAACGTCGCCTACACTTTATCCGGTACAAGGCTAGATACCGAATTCCATTACAAAGGAGGAATTACTACCTAAAACTACACAACACCTATCCCAAAGGAGACACACTCCTTTTTACAACATCATCAAGGATATCAATATCCTTTACCCAAATTAATCTATCTTGTACATCGATGCACCATATAGATTGTACACCCTTGGCACCTTTCACTAATGCCCTTGACACGATCTTTCGGCACCTTTCACTAATGCCTTCAACACGGACCTTCGGCACCCTTTACTAATTCCTTTGACACGGACCTTTGGCACCTTTCACTAATGCCTTCGACTTGACCCTTTTGGCATCTTTCACTTATGCCTTCAACACAACACTTCTAAGGAGGAAGAAAGAACTATCAACAAGAGAACTTCAGTAGTCTTGATGATGATGAAGCTTGGCAACTCATGGACTTGAGCTTGCTCGACTTCAAGAGGTGGTAATCTCGCCTTTAAGAGGAACCTAGAGAATCACACAAATACAAAACTACATAGAAAGATCTTTTGGATTTGAGGTTAGAGAGTTAATAATACTAGGAGAAAGTATGTGTAAAAGGGGTGTGTTACAATGAAGAAATGGCTCACTATTTAAGGCAAAATCAACTACAGTTCCCCGGATCCCACGGATCCCTTGCTTGAGGGATCCGTCGAGTGTATTTCTGGGGATCCGCCAGACGTTCCTCCTATTTGGGTTATGGGTCATGGATCATGGGTCATGGGTTATGGACTTTGGGTCATGGGTACCCAAATAGATACAATGTATCTAGACATTAGATCATGGGTATGGGTCATGGACCATGGATAATACCCAACATGACTTCAAGCATGATGTCATGCAATGCGTCATGGGTTATGGATCATGCTCCATTGGTATGGGTCATGGACTTTGGGTTTTCCCAACTACATTCAATGTATTTAGTCAATGGGTCAAGTACTTAGATTTTACCCATTACAAGATATATATATATATATATATATATATATATATATATATATATATATATATATATATATATATATATATATATATATACATATATATATATATATACATATATATATATATATATATATATATATATATATATATATATATATATATATATATATATATATATATATATATATATATATATATATATATATATATATATATATATATATATATATATATATATATATATATAAACACTATTGTTATACATATGCATTTCTATAACATGTAAACATTTATTACTTGTTTAGTGTTTTATATAAAAATGTATGTGTGTTAGTAAACTATTGGCTTAAACTATTTACGTATTTTATTTGTTTCGTTAAAAAGATTTTACGTTTGTTATCGACAAAACATTTGAAGATCGTAAAATATAAATAAACGTTTTTACGAATTATTTGTATTAACATATGTTATTGGTAGATTTTAAGAATGCTTTCAATCTGGTCGATAGGAGCGTCTTACTTCAGGAGACCAGGTTGCGATGTCCTTCTATTGCCCATTGGGTTGAGTTTTGCTATGCCAGACCTTCTAGACTTTATTATGATGATTCTACTCTTTGGTCATGTCAAGGGGTTCAACAAGGAGACCCGCTAGGCCCTTTGTTGGTTGCCCTAGCTTTGCACCCCCTAGTCCAGACTATTAATCAATCTTGTGAGCTTACTCTTTAGGCTTGGTATCTTGATGATGGTACTATTCTGGGAGATACTCTCATGGTTGCCAAGGCGCTTGACATTATTATGACGGATGGTCCGGCTCGGGGGTTGTTTTTGAATGTTGATAAAACTGAACTTTTTTGGCCGATAGAAGACCCCAGAAGCAGGGTGAAGGGTGTTTTTCCTCTAAATATCTCTCGCCCAGTCAATGGTGTCAAACTTCTTGGTGGCTCGGTTAGTTTGGATGAGAGTTTTTGTCAGGATCTGGCTTTGAAGAGGGTCTCTAAAACTATCTCACTAATGGAGGAAATACTTAAACTTAATGACCCCCAATGTGAGCTCCTTCTTCTTCGTAATTGTGTCGGGGTTGCGAAACTATCTTATGCTTTGAGGACATATTCTCCTTTGTATGTACGAGAAGCCCAAGTTCAGTTTGATCAGATGTTACGTGCTTCTTTGTAGAAGATTATTACCGCATCCGGACTGGGTTTGGTGATTGGCGATGGCGGTTAGCCACCCTCCCAATTAAGATGGGTGGGCTTGGCATCCTGCTGCAAGTGACATTATCCAAGATGCCTTTCTCGCCTCCGTTTGCAATCTATTGACCTCACAGGACCAGATATTGGTAAAACATGTATTAATTCTCATGACCCTTCATTGTAGCATGCTATTGATACTTTCAACATTTCTTGTAACATAGACGTGCTCTATGTCACCGCTGACTCTCTTGCCCCCCATATGATGAAAACCTTGGCAAAGTGTTACTTTGGTGTCATTGAGAAAGATCTTGTTTCCAAGTATTTGTTAAGTCCAAGGCAAGTGGCTATCCTCAGTAGTACCCGCGCTCCACATGCACAAGACACCATACCTATTGATGGGTCAGAGGATGAATCATCGCCAATTATGTTTGGTGTTGTGTTATAGGCTTACCATACCTATGTTTTCTGAAGGTAGTCCTTGTCCGAGCTGCAATGTGCATCGTATGGACCGATGAGGAGACCATGCAGTTCACTGTCCCAGTGAAGTGGGTGTGAAGTTCAGGCATAACCTGGTGCGTGATATTCTTGTTGACATATGTTCCAAGGTAGGGATCATGGTGAAGAAGGAGGCTCCAATGGGATTTCTTTCGAAGATGGGAAAGAGCTACGACCTGCAGACTTGCTATTATTCAATTGGATCCAGGGTAAGGACGCTTGTTTGGATGTGACTGGGATCTCTCCTTTTGCAGGTATTGATGCGACTTCGTGGGCTCCAAGGGTAGCCTTACATAATGTTGTGGAGAAGAAGAAAAAGAAATATGTGTCCAAATATGAAGACACCGGTTACAAGTTCATACCATTTGCTTTTTCTACGTTCGGGGAGCTTGACGCGAAGGCTTTGGATACACTTTCACGCATCAAGACTATTGTTGTTAGCCACTCAAATAATGTCAAGAGTGGTGCTTTTATTTTTCATAGACTAAGTTTTTGTATCCAGAAAGGAGTGGGAGCCCAACTAGTGTCTCGGCTTCCCACCAACTTCTTGTAAATCGTTTTGGTTTTCTAATGAAGTGATGTTTATAATAATAATAATAATAATAATAATAATAATAATAATAATAATAATAATAATAATAATAATAATAATAATAATAATAATAATAATAATAATAATAATAATAATAATAATAATAATAATAATAATAATAATAATAATAATAATAATAATAATAATAATAATAATAATAGGGGAAAGGGACATACCCTTACGTCCGGTGATATTTTACTTTACTCGTGGGATGGTGGGCTTGATGTATGTGTTGATCGACGGGGTCATCGCCTTGACGCAAACCGGTATGGTTGATTTTGTGCACAGTCGTGCGGTGATTGAAGCCGCTGGCGTAAATGGGTCAAGTATGAGGCTAAATGCGCGGATATTGGATATGGATTTCTCCCCTTTTCATTCTCTTCTTTTGGGGAACTTGAGAAGAATGCGGTGACCTTACTAAAGCGTATCCGAAGATTCTCGGTGACTCAAGACATTGGAGCACGTCTGCTGCTCATATTTTAGTAGGATTAGCTTCGCTATAGCTAAAGGAGTGGGGGCCGGTTAGTATCTCGGCTCCCTACTAATTTCTTGTAAATCCTATGATTTTCTAATAAAGTGATGCTTATAAAAAATAATAATAATAATAATAATAATAATAATAATAATAATAATAATAATAATAATAATAATAATAATAATAATAATAATAATAATAATAATAATAATAATAATAATAATAATAATAATAATAATAATAATAATAATTTGTCACTTTCGAATTAAAATTGGGATAGAAATTTGCTAAATCTAGAAAAAGTTACTTGAAAATAAAAACCATCTACTTGTTCACCAATTTCAAACTCATTTATGTTTTCCTTCTTCCAATCAGACTGAAAAATCTCAATCTTCCCATCAGACAGTCCTTCATGAAAACCACTAGATTGTACCATGTTCATCGATACAAGTCCCTAGGTATTGCGGCACATGTATTCGAGAGGTATTCTTGCGATCCACAGCTACTATTGTGTTCGAAATGTTTCGAGTAAGTCGTCTCCCAGTGATCATGCAGAGATAGAGGTCACTCCTGTCTTGTATACAACCACGATAAGGCGCTAAAAACTAGCCTTCCTAGAACAAGACAATGCTGAGGCAACACTGGATGTGATCGGTCGTGGAGGCTTTGCTACGGTCTACAGGACACATTTACAAGATAGCCTGCAGCAAGTTGCTATCAAGAAGATCGTGTTGGAGGACACTGATACGATCGAATATCAGCATCTTGTTGACCAAGTTGAAGCCGAAATTGAGAATGGGAAGCGAGTCTGACACCGGAATGTAGTTCCGTTGCTTGCCCATGTTTCTACTCCTAGGTGCGTCTACCTTGTTTTTGAGTTTATGAGTAATCTTAGCCTCAAGAAAATTCTTACGGACGTCCAAGAGAGGGATTCTGATTTAGACTGGCCTTTGAAGTACACGATAGCCCTGGGAGTTGCGAATGGGCTCAAGTACTTGCATCAGGGCGTGAACCCAAATGTCATTCATCGGGATGTGAAGCCTGAGAACATCTTTCTTGATCAAGAAATGGAAGTGAGGATCCCCGACTTTGGGCTTGCAATATCGATTCCAGATACTGAGGATTTCATACACATGCCCAATAGTAATGGAACCATAGGATATATGGACCCAGAGTATTTTAGCACGCGGGAATTAAGAAGACGCAGTGATGTGTTCAGCTTTGGTATCTTCCTCGCTGAGATGGTCACGCTCACATCTCCTGGCAGCCTTACGGATACTACTCTGGTACAAGTGATAAATAATAATATGAATTTGGATGATCCAATAAGCGCAATCGCTCCCATGTTAAAAGGAAGTGAATATGAAAAGCAAGTGATTGGCGTTGTTAAGCTTGCTATTAGGTGTACCTAACCAACATATAGTGATAGGCCAATTAGTCATGAAGCTAGATTAATGTTAAAATTTTGAAATAGATCTAGTTAATTGTATTGTGTTGTAAATCCACTTTTAAAAGTTTGAAATAAATTTTTATGTATGCTGAAATTTTATTTGTATTTGATGCTCTTTGATTTAGGGCTCTTTAATTTATGTGCATTTGAACCGTATAGTAACTAATATGATATCTGTGAAGTTCGTTGCAACTTATATCATCCAAGTGTTTATTTAAATGTGGTGTGTTTGAATCGTTTATCTCTTAAATTTGTGATTTGTCTTGATGAATGATTTACTCCATTCGTGATATAAATGTTTACCTCCTGGATCGTTAGATTCGTTACATATGCTCCAACATAAATAACACAAAATATATCGAACTTGGATCATCCTCAATGATTCGGATCATTACATTGTTTTCCATAACGAAATTTATACTACAAGTACTTTATATTAGTTTTATCAAAACTCAAATATTAGTTTTATCAAAACTCTATATTTTTGGATATCCTATTTTCGGATATTCGGATATATATATAGAACTGTTATCTGAGATTTCAGATATCAGAAATTCTTGAATCATTTTATACACATTGTGCTTGTCTGTGACAACTGGTAAATTTCGAACACTATTTTTAAATACCACACTACTTCAAATTTTTGCAAGTTAATCTATCGACTATAAACTCTTGATATTTTGCGAAACATTCCGTGTTAGACCTTGTTTGTGACTTTAGACTAGGCACTACTAGACCTCGGCACTAGGAAAAACAAATAAATTGAGAAAACTTGAGAAACCACTCGTTTAGTTCCATAAGCATATTTGTGACCGGTTTTATTGGAAAACATAATTAAATATATTAGGCGCACTCGAGAGGAAATCGTTAGACTTTTAATTGAATTATTTGAGCTCAGGATTAGAGGAATCAGGGAACTTTAGAAAAACTACGGATTGGCCCTTGTGGTTTTGTCTTGGCTGCGCACCACACTCACACTATTTTGAAATAATATAAATTTTAAAGGGTAAATTGATTGAATTCGTCCATGTGGTATATCACCCTCATCACCACACACTAACACATACCACCATCATCATTTTCATCTTTCTCTCTCTCTCTTTTTCAACCCTAGCCGCCGACCACCATTCACGCCACCACCACCACCACACCGCCACCTCCCCAACTACACCACCCACCTCAAAACACTCCCCTCACTCCCCTCTACACGATCCCCTATGTCACGTGCCTCAAATCCCTCCCCTACCTCTCGTACGCCACTCACGAGCCACCCAAACACCACCACGAAGCCACCACCGGTCGTTTTATTGTGTTAAAACAAAGGTAGGTTCGAAAACATAAGAGTCTGACTCGTTTTCTTGGTAACTCGTGGTGAGTCACGAGTTGACTAATTTTCTTGTTGGGTTTGATGTATAAAAACATGAATGATTTCTTGTTAAATAAAATGTGTTAAAACTTGTTGGTATCCATGCTCGAGTTGTGTGTCGCGTCGTGTGTGTCATGGCAGCCTAGCCGAGAGCCTTGGCTCTCGGTGAGGGCTTATTTGGCTTGTTTGATTCTGGAGTTTTGATGTTACTTTTCTTGTTGCTATTCTTGTTGTTTCGGGTTTTTGATGAAAACCCGTTTGGTGGAGATAACCTGGTATATTGGAGGTTGAAATGGGTGGTTTTGATGGGTGTCGAATGAAGAAAAGCCCTCAAAGGGCGTTTGGTTTGTTGGTCATCGAGTAGTGGGTCGAGACCCTCGAGGTCTCGAAAATTTTGTTGGAGGTTGATATGTTGTTGTTGTTGAGTTGGACATGAGAATGGGAGTCGAGACCGAAAGGTCGCGACTAAAATTGGTTTGATGTTTTTGGACTTGAAATGGGATTTGTTTTAGTAATGATGGAGGATAGGTTATACGTGAGTCGTAGACAACCACGTGAAGTTGAAGTTGTGATATTGGGACTTGATGTTATTGACTTAGTGAACTTTGAGCCAAGTTGGTGTCATGTTGACTTTTTAGTCTTCTTTGACCCCGACAAGGCCGTGACATGGACTTTATTTGAATATTGGACTTGATACAATTTGATAAGTCGAGAAGTTATGACTTGGACTTGTGACTCGAAACAAATAGTAACTCAAATAACAATAACTATGAAAATAACGTGAACTATAAATAATAAATGGATTTAAGTATATACTACTTGTTATAAACTCTTTTATTATAAAATAGAAAAAGAGGAATATAATAAATAACGAGAGAGTTACTTAATGTTTCGAGGGCACGCAAAACTAGAAATGCCATGAACAATATCATTTAATTGCTTGTCACGGATATTTAGAGTTAATAAACTTAACTTACTTAACTAACGAACTTATTGGGTTGACGAACCAAGTGAGACCTCGTTAGTTATGTTGGAAGAGTTTAGTAATGACCACTTATCATACGACACCCTAGGATGTGGTATAGTTTTGGAATAATAAGCAAGGCGAATATATCGTAAGGTTTATCGAATTGACGAATTCGATAAGTTTTGACAATATATTCAAGAGACTTATTAAAATACGACTTGAAACATAGATTTTTTGTGATCTTTCTTTGTTGAGTACTTGAGTAGCGTGAGTATACATGTATCTTGATGAGTCGACACCACGCATACGCGGATACCAAACACTAGAAAACTGTTTTGAGAAAGAGTTTTTGGAAATAAAAAACTGGATTATATTTGGGATTGTGAACTATTGAATGGAGTCATAATCTAAGCAAGTCTATGGTTTTAGGTCGTGTCAAGTTAGTAGTTGCTGATTTCTGATAATTGATACTCTTCTTGTTCCTGTTGATTCTTGTTCATTTTGCTGGACTAAGGTGGGTTTCATAGCCCTACTTTTATTTGCACTTTGTTTATAAATTCTTGGGGTGAGAAGCATGCTCTTGTTTGACTGGACCTTTTTATAAAACTATGCTTTGTTTGCACTTATTATGAAGTCTAGGCTAAGGTTTTAGCCTCACTATATCTTGCCAATTGTTAGGTCTTTTATTCATGTTGTAGGTAGATCTATCGTGGTTGACCGCCCCGTCTTGGACGTGTTTGCCCGACTTGCCAGGGTGGCACCTAGATTTGTGGTTGAAAAATTTGCCATGACGTATAACATCTTTGTTTGGTTTTGGGTTTTGGATATGATGATTGCTTATGCTATGACTTACTTGCGTAATAAGATATTTTCACTATTTGGTCCATTTACTATGTTATTTACTTAAACCTATGAACTCACCAGCTTTTTGCTGACCTCTTTAGCATGTCTTTCTTAGGTATTTGATATGTTTAGGCTTGGGCAGTTGTTTTGGGAGTCGCTTGGAGGCATTGGCATGGTCATAGATTAGTTCGACTCTGATGTTTAATTGGGACCGCTTTTTATGAATTTCTTTTAATGGGTTTACTCTCGTACTTTGAATAAATGTAAAACTTAATTACTATCTTTGACAATGTTTTTATATTATGGATGAGCTATTCTACTTCGCTATACTTGTCTCGTGTACCACTTCCGTAGCACCCCAATGCTAGTAAGTCTTCCATTGAACCGTATTTTGGGGTGTTACAGATTGGTATCAAGAGCCCATGTTATAGAAAACTAGGGGTGGCAAATGAGTCGTGTTCGTGTTAACCTATTCGGGTTCGCGTGTTGGCGGGTTAGTATAGCCTTTACCCAAACACGACCCATTTATTAATCGTGTCAAGAAACTCAACCCTAACCCACACCTGCATAACACGTGTAACCCATTTGTGACCCGTTTAACCCATTTAAGTAAATAGGTCAAGTGTGAATAATGTTGGTGGTTTATCAATTTAACTAGTTTAAATGCAAAAAATGATATAAAGATCTAAAATATCATAAGAATAACATACAAATAACTATGCGACAATTTTCTAAATTATAAGTGTCAATTTTCATGATATCTAAGGTATAAAATTATAATTCACCCATACTAAGTAAATAACAAAATACATTTAATCCACATCCAACATAAAAACCAGGGTTATATATTTTATTTTTAAGATCTTATATACTTAAACGGGTTCACGGGTTGACTGTTTAATACTTACTCAACCTGAAACACGACCCGTTTATTAAGCGGGTTAGACGGGTTGACCGTTTTGACCCAAACCTGTTTATCCTCGACCCAAACCTGTTTAACTTCATGTCGGGTTCGTGTCGTTTATCGTGTCGTGTCGAGAATTGCCACCCCTATAGAAAACTAGGTACTTATCAAAACCTAGACTATAACCACTTTTCAAAAATTAATCCAATGACCACCGCGTGCCTGCCTGCCAAGCTAAATCCTAAGATTTACGAGTTTAAACTTATGTGGTATTTAAATGATATTACATTTGCTGAATATCTGTGATATATTTATTCTTGGTAGACTTTGATATTTTTGGGATTGTGTTATTATGAGGCATTTTGTATTCGCTGACCTCGTTAAAACACCATTGTCATAGCTATGCCTTCTTTCGATATCACCGAGGACATCCTTTCCGTTCGCTCTCGACCAGTTCACCTATGATGGGGATGGACCCGAGAGACCCGTATGTCATGGCAAGACATGCACCGCCATTGATACATGGGACTACTTCGGGCCCTTCTTCATCTGCTCGTGGTTCTCTTGCTTCTCTCATGATACGTTCACCTGCATGATCACCTCCTGGTTTCACACGACAGATTGCTACACCTCACCCTATGACACTTTGTCGCACGACACGCATATCCTTACGTTCATCTACCTTACCTTCTTTCCACATTATTGTTCACTCTCCTCTCTCCCTTACACCCTCTACCTCTTCATTTAGGATACCTTGTGCATCGTCCTTTGCACCTAGTGATTCATCACCACCTTCATTCCCCGAATCTACGCCTACTCGAAGGCGTCGAATTCTCGTGTCGTATGAAGAATAAGACCCCGAGGAAGATCCTCTAGAGTAGGAAGATCCCGAGGAAGATCCTCAAGAGGAGTAAAACCCGGGAGAAGAGTCTTACGGGGAAGATGACCCTGAGGAGGAGCCTCAGGAAGATGTGAAGCCTGAGCCTCAGGGGATTATGGAGGATTTAGAGGAGTATGAGTTGGATGATGATGTCGATGAGCCTATTTTAGGGCCTGCTTCCCCAGAGTCAGAGGTGGATTGGATTGATCCCGACTCTCCCACCGTGGAGCACTTAGGTGCGATGGCGACCCAGTTGGGCATGCGTGAGGAGGCTCTTAAGAGTATTACTGAGCAGTTGATTGGGGTGACAATAGAGCGTTTAGGGAAGATTGAGAGTGATGTGAGCATGTTGAAGGAAAGGTCTGCCACCATGAGGAGAGATCTGCAGAGGATGGATGATCGGCTGAGAGCAGCAGACCGGACCCTTCAGACTGCTAGAGAGTATGATCAGATGATGTGGAGGCGTCAGTCTAAGACAGAGTCACAGGGCGCATACCTTATGAGGAGGAGTCATGAGGATGGTGTTGAGATGGCTGCGATTAGGAGGAGGTTGGATGATTTAGAGCGTTCTTTCCGAGATATTTTTTTCGGACCATGAGTAGTAGTATGGGCTAGTGTTTTCGTGTACCACTCCTTATCTTTATGTATTTCCGTATTCTCTCGTTGTTGTTCTCGCTTTTCGCCATTGTATGGCTTGTACTTAAGAATCCTTGTTTTGAGTTCTATGAGATGTCATATGGAGTTTGGTTTTGTTATCAGCTATGTTTTTACCGGTCATTGTTGGTTGTTGGTGTGATATTGTGTTCTCTTTTATTGCCTCTATCCTCATGTGCTGTTACTCTTCTATTTTGATCTCAATATTATCATGTCTCTGTGATCCAAATCAATGGCTCAAACTCGTAGGGCAACCCGGAATGCACGAGCGATGACAGTTGCTGCAACAGCTACTGCTACTGCCACTACCGGCCGACGTGTTCGACCTTCTGTCCGAGTTGCTAATAATCCAAACACAAATAACCAAGGCAACACCAATCTGGTTGGTGGAAATCCGAATGTCAAAATTCCTACTCCACCGGCTACTATAACCGATCAAGCTTTGATCGATCAACTTGTGGCTCAATGTGTAGTGAGATCCTTCGAGCCAAATCATCCAAATGCTATGGTTTGGAACTCTTAGGCCTCTTGGTAGTAACCATGGCTGTACTTACAAGGAGTTTCAAGTCGTATGCCTCTTGAATCTGGTGGTCTTGAGGAGTTGTTGTGTTGACGCGTTGGTTGGAGAAGATGGAGACTGTGTTTAAGGTTTGTAGTTGCGAGGAAGAATCGAAAGTGAAGTTTGCTTTGTTTACTTTGAAGGATGAGGCGTTGACTTGGTGGAACACCTACCTCAAGTCTGTGGGTATCGATGTGGCTTGTGCTATGCCTTGGGAGGAGTTCAAGACAATGCTCATTAAAATTATTGCCCTCGTAATGAAGTGAAGAAGTTGGAGTTTGAATTCGGAATCACAAAGTGAAGAGCACCGACATGCCGACTTACACTCGTCGTTTCCAAGAATTAGCAATGCTATGTCTGAGATGGTCCGCACTAAGACGCTTAAGATAGAGCGTTACAGCGATGGACTCCCACCATCTACTAGGAATGATGTGATCTCTTGAAACTCGCTAATCTTCAAGAGACCATCATTTTGGCTCATAGCTTGATGGATTTGGTGATTTGCGACAATGTTGGGGGTAGATTTGATAACAAAGAGGAAGTGGGAAGATAATTCAAAGGGAAGGTACCCTATAACAAGCGACGAGAGACGCTAAAGCTTACGTTATAGTGCGGAAGAAGAAGCTTATGCCGGAAATCAACCCTCATCAGTAACCGATGTAAGCTTCATCATCATGGACGATTATACCGTGGTGTATCGCTCATGTTCAAAGGTTGGACACCTGGCTAGAGACTATAAGTCTAAGACTCTTGATATGGTTCAAGCAACCCCTGAGTCGGATGGGAAGGCTAAGTTTACTTGTTTCGGGTGTGGGAAGAAAGGACACTATAAGAATAAATGTCGAGAACCGTGGAATCATGAGAACCAAGGAAGTGGAGGAAGCCAAGAGAATCGTGGAGCAAGTGGTAACCAGGGAAATCAGGGTACTGGGAATCAGCAAAGTAACACTGGAGAATCCCGAGGAAGAGCGTATGTGGTTAAAGAAAAGGGCTTCAAAGAGGACTCGATTGTCGTTATGGGTACGTTCCTTCTTAATAACCGTTACACTTATGTTCTGTTTGACACTGGTGCCGATAGGAGTTTTGTGTCCACTACATTTAGCTCTCTACTTTATTGCCCAAGATTTTTCGTATGATATCGAGTTAGCCAATGGACATGGAAATGGTGAACACCATAATCAGAGGTTGTACCCTGAATCTCCTTAATCACCCGTTCAACATCGATCTCATGCCTATACCATTAGGTAGCTTCGATGTTATTATAGGAATGGATTGGTTGTCTAAGTATCGTGCTACCATTCTCTATGAGGAAAAGATAGTTCGTGTGCCATACGGTACCAAGATCTTAACTATATCACGGAGATGGTAGTACTCGAGGAAAGTCGTCTAGACTAAATATCATTTCCTGCACCAAGGCTCAGAAGCAAATAGAGAAGGGAAGTCTCCTACTTCTAGCCCAGATCTCGAAGAAGAAGAGCAAGGAAGAGGAAGGGAAACGGTTAATAGACGTACCGGTTGTTCGGGATTTTCCCAAAGTATTTCCCAAAGACTTTCCTGGGCTACCGCCGGCTAGACAAGTTGAATTCCAAATCGATTTAGTACCAAGAGCTGCACCCGTGGCACGAGCACCGTATCGATTAGCCCCTTCGGACTTGGAAGAACTGTCGAAGAAGTTGTCCGAATTGGCTGAGAAAGGATTCATCAAACCAAGTTCCAAGCCCTGGGGGAGTTCGAGTCTTGTTTGTCAAGAAGAAGAGGATATATTTTCGCGTGCATCGACTATAGAGAGTTGAATAAGCTAAGCGTGAAAAATAGATATCCCTTACCTAGAATCGATGATCTTTTTTATCAGCTCCAAGGATCGAGCGTATTTTTGAAAATCGATCTGAGATCCGGATATCATCAACTTCATGTCCGAGAAGAAGACATACCGAAGACCGCGTTCTGAACTCGCTACGAGTACTATGAGTTTCAGGTTATGCCTTTTGGGATAACCAATGCGCCAGCTGTATTCATGGACCTCATGAATCGAGTGTGCAAACCTTACTTGGATAAGTTTGTGATAGTATTCATAGACGACATTCTAATCTACTCAAATAAATTGGAAGAGCATGGAGAACACTTGAGACTGATCCTAAAGCTACTCAAGGAGGAGCAGCTTTACGCGAAATTCTATAAGTGCGAGTTCTGGATTTCGACCGTACAATTTCTGGGTCATGTGATTGATAGTCAGGGTATTCATGTAGATCCCACCAAGATTGAGTTCATTAGAGATTGGGCTAGTCCTATGACCCCGACTGAGATACATCAATACTTAGGACTTGCTGGATATTACCGTCATTTTATCGAAGGTTTCTCCAAGTTATCAAAGCCTCTGACCACGTTGACTCTGAAAAAGGTGAAGTGCACTGGGGGAAAAGATGAAAAAGAAGTGTTTAGACTGCTGAAGGAGAGATTGTGTAGTGAAATTTTGGCTCTGCCTGAGGGAAGCCAAGATTTTGTGGTGTACTGTGATGCCTCACATAAGGGTTTAGGAGCTGTGTTGATGTAGAGAGAGAAGGTCATTGCCTATGCCTCTTGACAACTCAAAACCTATGAGAAGAACTACACGACCCACGATTTGGAGTTAGGAGCTGTCGTGTTTGCACTGAGGATTTAGAGACATTACCTTTATGGCACAAAGTGTACAGTGTACACTGATCATAAGAGTCTTGACATATCACGGATCGAAGAAGGAGTGAACATGAGACATCCAACGTACACATTTAATAGATTGACATAAGTTGAAATAAATAGTTTAAAAATAAGTTTTAATCGGTAAAACTATTCAACCCCCCTTCTAGTTTTCCACACTATGATTTGTTTGCGCTTATTACGATGTCTAGGCTAAGGTTTTAGCCTCCATATATCTTGCCAATTGTTAGGTCTTTTATTCATGTTAGGTATATCTATCGTGGTTGACTGTCCCGTCTTGGACTTGTTTGCCCGACTTGCTAGGGTGGCACCTGGATTTGTGGTTGCAAAATTTGCCATGACGTATAACATCTTTGTTTGGTTTTGGGTTTTGGATTTGATGATTGCTTATGCTATGACTTACTTGCATAATAAGATATTTTCACTATTATGTCCATTTACTATGTTATTTACTTAAACCTATGAACTCACAAGCTTCTTGCTGACCATTTTAGCATGTCTTTCTTAGGTATTTGATATGTTTAGGCTTGGATTAACATAAGATTTATGTGGTTTGGAGGTTTGTTTTGGGAGGCGCTAATGGAGGAATTGGCATTGTCATGGATTTCTTTTAATGGGCTTACTCTCGATTACTTTGAATAAATGTAAAACTTAATTACTATATAAATACATCACATAATCATTAAATTGAAACCCTAGTTTGCTTTGCCTCTTCTTTTCTTTCTTCTTGAGACCCATAACACCCTTGATTTTGCTTCAACGAGCTAAGGTATAACGTTTATTCATCTTCCTTTAACGTACCTTGCATGCATATGTCAAGATATATTTGTTTCGTCGCGTTTTTGTTCTCTTTTGTTGTGACCGGGAGGTGTAAACCGAAAGACAAGGAAACCCTTCCATTTAACTTGTAACTAATAAGGAACATGTAACGTGATAAGTAACATATAGATTTATGTGGTTTGGAGGTCTTGGTTGGTGAAAGTAGATGACTCTAGGGCAGAGTGATGTTACGCCACGTCTACGGATGGTGAAGCATATTTGTGACATCATCCTTTCTATTATAGAGAAACTAGAGAGAGGGCAGGAGAAAACACAAGATGATATTAGTTGATATAGAACGATTTATGTTTTAAAAGGATTATGATTTTGCTATTGCTCACACACCTAATGATTCACCTCACCCCTCATGGAGAGTCATGAGGGCTATTTATATGCCATTTAGACTCTATCTTTGCCACTTACACATTTATACTAGTCCTAAGGGCAAAGTATACTATGCATCTAGTCCCTATTCACAGTAAGTGACGTTATCTTTAGAAAAGCGAGGCTAACAATCTCCTCCAAGATAGCGTCACACGTGAATGGTTACAATGAGACCTATAAATACAAAACAAAGTAAATTACAATAGTAATGAACAATGTTGACTTTCTTGAAGTGCGAGTCTCGTAGTCTAGAATCGAGGCAAACTTGAAGTTCTCCTTCCGATGACCTCGGCAAATGATCTTCTTGTAGCTCGAACTTCAATTGTAACGGTCTAGTTAGGTTATTACTCCTCCTAACTAGTGAGCCTTTTTCTTTCTATGCTCCCTCCTGAACCGACAACATTCTTCCAACACGTCTTTAATCTTCGGACACGCATGGAGAAAGTAAACTCTTGAAGCACAATGGTTGTCGTTCGGGAACATCGTAACAACATAACTCACTTAGTATTGCATCCAAGTTGGTAAAAACCCGATGTACACCACACTACTTCTCCTTCTTCAATCTTAAGCAAAAATCCCTTCGTAATCCAAACGCGGAAGATGAAATACCAACTTCTCCCTCCTGATGGTTGCGAGCTATCGGAATCATCATAATGTTGCGTACATGCCGTATTACCTTCTTGATGCAATATATAACATCATAGCTTGATCAAAATCCCGTGAGAATATGTCGCAAGAATACTCTCAATAATTTTCTCAAACCATCCTTTAAAATGAACCTCCTTTGAATTCACCGGCTAAATGTAATGACCACATATGGAGATAACCCGGTACGACTAACTTGAAAAGGAAGTAAGCATCCCAACTTGTGACTTGCTGCTTGTTCTAAATTTTTAAACAATCCACAACTTCGTGTGACACTGAGCACAACAACGTAACTCCTTAAAGTGATGGTTAAACACTATGAGCACTACAACGTAACTCCTTACCGATTATAACCAGTTGTCAAATTTCATAATGTGCTCCAACAAGTTATCTTGAGACATGCATCCAACCAACCATCGTCTCAAAGATAAAGAAGTCCACCCGTGAAATGTCACTTCAATTCCGCATCAATAATACCGTACAAAAACTCCGTAGCCATTTTTCCAATTATCGTTCAAGCCGTGAATATTGTATCCCTCCATGAAAATATACCATATCAAAAAAATACCATTTTAAGTGTATACCAAAAATTTGTATCTAACAAATTTTTATAGCTAAACAATTCGGATGCCAATCAATACATTCGGATGCATATCATTGCAACCCAAGATTCAGTATATCCATCAGTCCAAACGAAATATACGAGTGAAACTCACAGCCCACGATCAAAGTTAGAAGCCCATTCCATAGAGAGAGAGGCCCACGATCCAACATGTGATAGTAACCCACGATCCAAAAGAAACACATATAACTGGATATACATGTGACTTAACACTTCATAAACCTAAAAGATACTCTAACCCTAAAACATATCCTCATCAAAACAGCGCCTCTCACCATATGTTTCTCCCAAATAATCTGAGAAAAAAATTCGCCTCTCATCACAAACATATTCCTCATCCCAGCTTTATCATTCGAATCATAAACAAAAGCATACCGACCCTTTTACATCGTTTATGTGAAGCGTCAAGGTCTTGTGACAACCAAGGTCTCGGGTAGGTGATAATTTGTGATTTGTTTAGATTTATTGTTTACACGAAGGAAAGGGATGACATAACATAATTGTTATAATCATTTCTTTAAATTTCGTATAGTATCACAGTCGGGTCAATGATGATATTTGTTCAACCAAAAAAAAACATATTGATATGTGAAATGGTTGACAAAAAGCTGAGATCTCTTTTGTTTATATTTTCGTTTTTAGTAGATGTTTGGAGTTGAGGTAGGATAGTATGGGATTAGATTAGGTTGGGACTGATGTGAGTCGAATCCATGGACTGATGATGGATATTGAAACTGAAGTCGTGTATGTTTGGTAAATGGTATTTTGTGGTCGTTTGTGGTCATGGTCATTTTAACAAATTCAAATTTGACACCTTATCGTAAACTTGGATAGTCCTTATGCGTAACCTTACGCGTAACATAGTGTAGGATCGTATATTTATTGTGTTAGATGATTCTTGGTCTTGGGAGATCAAAATACATGTTTTCCATTAGAGAGAAAGTTAGAGAGAGAGGTGTTCTTGGTAGAGTTACTCAAAGCACGGAATATTAGATTAATGAAGAAGCACCACCCTTCCATGGATGGAAGGGTATTTATACTACACAATACACGACCTCCCATCGGCTGTGGATCGTGCATAAAGACCCGTAACTACGCTACAAACTAACTAATAAACAACTTAATAACGTAAATAACGACAAGTCTACGAGCTAACTTATGCTAGATAATATTTGGGGTGACCGACACTTCACTAAGGAATTTTCTAATTCCTAACAATCTCCCAAGGAGGTCACCCCATGTTTTACATTTCAATCCTAGCATTCTATTCTTGTCTTTGTTCTTGAGCTCGTAGACTTCAATTCTTCATTTAACAATCTTTGTGCAATAGCGTTGATTCTTCAAAGTCCGCATTGATTTGTACTTTTAGTGGAGGCCTTTAATCGATCCACATCTTTGATGATCTTGAGCCATTGAGATCATCACCACAATAAATCTCTGGATCACCCTTTATTGTGTTGCCATCATGTGAAGTTGTGACTTTCGGACCGACATGCTCACACTTTTGAATCATGACATCTTTCCATCGAGTAGCGGAAGCCTTCTTTGGTTCATGATATTTGCGGAATAAGCATAAGCATAGTATGAAATATCGAGCCAGGTTATGTAAATATGCACCGGTCATGATTTCTTCAAATTAAGTGTGGATCTTTGTGAGCATGCGGCTTTGGATTGACTCTCAATTCGATCAACAAGACCGTCCAAATGTACCGCAAACAACGCTTAGCAATAAAACACACGAAGTGTCTTTGATCACTATTTGAATTGAGTACATGGCCCACGGTTCCCCGTTGATCAAGATAAATATTGCTGTGATCGTAGGATTCCTAAGAATCTCCTTGACAGGTTTCGCATTGTTCTAGTGTTCTCAAACCGAACGCCTCAAAGAAGACAACACGGAGTGAGTGAACCAAATAATTGAGATTCACCGATTGATGAAAAATGATTTGAAAAACACTCGTATTGCTTGAAGAAAGAGTTTTGCAATACAACGAAGGTTTTATGAGAAAGATCAATTTTCAATCAAAATACTTTTGTATTAGAGAATGAGTACACATTCGACGTGCTAGCGAAAAGAAGAGATT
>CM040245.1:184160378-184337078 GCA_022545495.1 Chrysanthemum lavandulifolium | reverse complement strand
ACAAATGTCGTTTTCTTGGGATTACAAATTTTAAGAAATTTAAATATGCTATGAAATTTTAAAGAAATTTGGATTTGATTCTGTGACCTGTTGACACTCCCATGGTGGGAGCACAAAAGCGGATGAGGACCACTCGGGATCATGGTTGATCAAACAAAATATCAAGTATGATTGGATCACGATGTACCTCACGCCCATTAGACCAGATATTATGTTCGATGTATGCATGTGTGCTAGATACCGAGCTAAGCCTACCAAAAGCACCTTGAAGCGGTTTAACGGGTCTTTCGGTATCTCCAAGGAACCATTAACATGGGACTTTGGTATCCGAAGGACACCAATATGTCACTAACAAGATGCGAATCATGAGCACCATGCATGGTGTTAAGATACAGTCAAGCACGTCGGTGGTGCTCGATTCTTGGGAGATAAGTTAGTAGTCGATCTTCAAAGAAACAAATTAGTACGTCTATATCCTCTACATAGGCGGAATACATAGCCATGTCATCTTGTTGTGCTCAAATCCTATGGATGAGATCACAATTATTTTACTATGGCTTTGAATTCAACAAAGTCCCTCAGTATTGTGATAACAAAATTGTCATTGTTCACTTCTCCGCAACAATGTTCGACATTCAAGAGCAAAGCATATCGAAATTCAACATCATTTCATCGGGAACAAGTGGAGAAAGGTGTGGTGGAACTTTATTTGTGAGAACGAGAATATCACCGCGACATCTTCACTAAAGCTCTTCCTAGATAACGCTTTGAGTTCATCCTCCACGACTTGGACTAAAGAGTCTACAACCGGAGACACTCAAACGCCTTCGAGAGGAAGAAGAGGAGTAAAGCGTTTCTTCATCTATTCTTTGTACATATATTATCAAAAAGCAAAATACAAAAATTTAAAACCCATAAAAAGAAAATAGAAAAATACAAAATTTCAAAATCCATTAAAAAAATAAAAAATAAATAAATAAATAAACTTTTGAAAAGTCCAAAATATTTTTTATATCATGTTATCCGCTTCGATAATGATGACGATAGTATGTATAACAGCCCACTAAGCCCAAAACATACTCTACGTCCACTCTAGGCTCAGTCCAATGATCGCAAACTCGGACTCAGTCCAATAACCACGCACCACAGGCCAAGCAGTAAGCCCAATGACTAAGTTGGTTACGGCCTAGGCCTTGAATGTGCACAAGATGCCTAACGGGTTGAACCTCCAACCGTTAGGGCTCTCGCGTCCGCATCCGTGAATAACACGGAACCCCTTGTCCGCCAAGGGTCCCGACTCGACAACTAACCACTATATGCGATAATCCATGGAGCCCCAACAAGCAAACCTCGCCTATAAAAAGGGCTCTAATCCCATACAAGGTAGAACAACTTTCTCTCATAATTACACATATACCACTTTTCCTCTCAAGAATGCATACTTACTCTCACACTAGAGTCTAATCGTGGGGTCCGTCCCCACTGTAAGACTAACAGTTTACCTTTCTTGCAGTGGATCTTATCCAATTACTTAAATTAGTACAAGATCAATCCACCAAAGGCTTGGTGGCCCATCCGACAAGCTACGCCCGATTTCATCAGAACCCATCGCACAAATTGTACTAACAAGTTGGCGCCATCCGTGGGACGGTACTTAAGCTGCGTTCGAGAAAATACTCACCATGAGCACTAGATTGGACCAACTCACCTTTCGTGTCCACGCTATGAGTACGGTAGAAAGAGGAGATCAAACGGCCTCGGCGGACCCGAGGGAGGGACTGGTCCGACGATCCCTCTGGAGGTATTGTGATAAGCATTTCGACAAGATCCGCCTATTGTGACAGAGAAAGCTCAAAAGCGTGGAGAAAGAGTCGGATAGCAGTAAATACGAAGGATCATCATGAAACCCAAAGATCACCACAGAGCAAAAGCGTCAAATGAAGACATGCGAAACAATTTGAGAAAGCAAAGCGGAGGAACACGCGAAATTACGGCAACCAAGGTCATACCCGATCCAGGTTACCCAAAAGAAAGGAGGCTGTGAGGGAGACGGTGTTCAAAAGATTGCGCCAAAGTGTGTTCCACCGACTCGGAGATAGGAAAGGAAGTGTTTCCATTTGCCCCAAAAACCGCAGGCAACAAGTACTCGACGATACCGGAAAGAAAGAGAGGAGCAACCATAATGGTCCTCAACCGTACGGCGGTCGCGGAGAAGTCTGGAAACCAAAAAACTCGGTCGCGAAGGTGAATAACCATTTGGACGATGAATCTCACGGAAGTAAAGGCCGAGGACCCGAGGTTAAAAGCGGAAACCAAATGATTATGGCTACGATCCAGCTGCACTCGGGTCTGAAGAAACCGATCCGCTTCACCCCGCGTATCCGCTTACTTGAAATGCCCATGAAAACGCGGATGCCAACCAACGTGAAGACATACGATGGAAGGAGACCACGAGGATCACCTAAAAATCTTCCAAGTAGCCGCAAAGATGGAACGATGAGCAATGCCAACATGGTGTCGCATGTTCAACTCCACACTCACCGGATCCGCTAGGTCCGCCTGGGGGCCTTCAGCCGAATCAATAGATAGCTATGACAAGCTAAAAGAAACTTTCTTGGCCAACTTCCGGCAACAAAAGAAATGTACCAAGGACCCTATGGAAATTCATCGCATCAAGCAAAAGGATGGAGAGCTAACGAAAGACTTTATACGGAGATTCAAAGAAGAAACAAGGGGCATAAAGGGAGCCCCGGAAAGCATGAAAGTCTCAGGATTCCTGCATGCGATCACCAATCCGGAATTGGTTAAGCGGACGTGTAGTTTTGAGGTCAATAAATGAGGCGATGGATATAACTTTTCCTTCCTAAAAGGAGAAGTAGCCGAGAAAATCGTGAAGGAAAAAGGTTATGGCAAAGAACCAACGGAACGAAGAGAAAGCAACAAGGTTTTCGCAAACCACAAAAATATTCCGAGGAAATGATGATACAAAAAAGCGAATACATAAACCCTTCTACGAACGGGTTAACCGAGAAAGAAACCGAAAGGAAACTCTACGAATTTCATGGAGAAGCAAGACATATCACAAAAGAGTGCCTGTATTCGATAAAACAGAGGAAAGATGCAAAAGCGCCGATGAAATGGGCATACGCCAGGATGATACTGGCGGAACAAATAAGGATTACAACCTTCCGTACCTAGAATAGAAAGACTCAGGGAGAGAACACAAACAATACAAAGATGCATTGAAAATTCAAAATAATTAAACTGTGGAAAGACCAAGCGGACGCAGTTTCGGAGGAAGCAGCGAGCCAAAGGAGCCAGACGCAAAAACACATGACGCCGCACTACGAACGGAAAGAATAATAAACCGGTAGAAATACTGTCATGGCCAAGAGGGATAGCGGCAAAAAAAATAATAATAAAATAAAATAAAATAAGGGGGGGAGGATCCTGTCCCGGACTGGAAAGCGAAGCAAGGATGGGAGCAAACGGATAAACCTTATCCAAATGCTCAAAGAAGAGGAGAATCACAAGCTGATTCGCCTTCCTAAGAAATGTTGCGTCAAATCGAGCGTAAACAATAAGCACTCGGGCTATGAGCCTAGGCGCGCCTACCTACAAAGCAATAAATGGAAATTAATGTTGACGCATGCGAAACAAAGAAATTACCACTATAAATACGCGGAGATGAAAGATGAGGAATAGAACCACTTCTTTATTGAAAAAAAAGGAGAAAATCAGTATACAACATGAGGGAAAGAAAAATTCCTCGAGAAACAAAAAAGAAGCTGAATAAGTGCTTGGTAAAAAGGCAATATAGCCAACTCTCGATAGCGAAAAATAGCCACCACATCATCGTTGCTAAAAAACCCATACATTACCTGAACCTTTGTCCACCGAAAAGAAAACGAAAAGGCAAAGGCAAAGACGGAACCAGTTGAAACATGTTCTAAAATGACAAGTAATAACACTTAGTCGTTCTAAATGACGACTAATAACCGACCTCATGACCATTCACACACTCCTTCCACCAAAACCCATGTCCATTGAAGTTTGTGTGGACATACCGAGATCCTAAGTCACACCAAAGGTGGGAGCCGAAAACACAAAAGCTCCCACTAACCCTTCGAGATTTTGGTAGTGCACATAGTTCCTTCCAAAGAGTTGGCTACTGAGTGGAAGAAGGAACTACATCCAGGTGTGATTGAATGTGCGAAGAGTTTGGTCCCTGGGGAGGGATAACAAATGAAGTGGGGCATAACGCCATACGTAAAATGCCCTCAGCTAACAAAGAACCTCCCCAGAAAGGCAAACAAACAGAGGATGAAAACTATGCCTTCATTCCACTGTTTATATAACCCGGCCCTCCAAACAAGTGAATGTCTACTAATCCAGGTATATCGGGTTAGATAGACTAGGTTTAAGGTACAAATGATCAGCTTGTGAGCGCCGGGATAAGGTAAAAGTTGTGCGAGCGGAAAGGTAACCTCACTAAAAGCCCTTCCACTTCAGCACAGTAAGGCGGATCAGGACGGGAAGCATCTTGAGGGGACTATCGAGCATGTTGTATGCCCTATAGCGGAAACGAGAAGAAAGCGTCATGCCTCTCGTGATATGACCGCAAACCTACAAACTTCTTAAGGAACCCCAGGAGAATATAGCGGCACCAAAAGTGAATCCGGCCAAAATATTTCTTCAAGAAAGGACATCATAATTACTAAACGCAAGGAAAAGCGCCATGGATAGCATACAAAATGGCAACCTCGCGAGGAAAGAAATACTGAGCATCAAAAGCAACTCAAGAAGGATGGCGCCATCAACGAAGATCCGCAAGAGATTGGGCGCTACAGGTTATAAGACAAAATGAAAAGGGTAAACGATTAGCAATGAAAACTATGTACTTGAACTCATATATATGATAATAATTGTAATATGTTTAAAAAGCATAATCAACTAATAAAAAATGAAGATTAGCTACCTTCATTATTTTATTCTTTAAAAGTTTTTATCTTTATTTACGATGCATAAGACGGCAAGCACAAGGATTAGTACGGCCCAAAATATGTTATTCCGAATAGCATAAGGTTATTACGAATAACACAAATGGTGAACAACTTAATCGCCAGAGTGCGTAAGAGGTATTGCAAGCCCGATCTTGGGAGGATAGCCCAAAATTATCCAAAGACTATTACAAACGTGCATATCCGTATAACGTTAAAAATAGCACCATACGAGGCAAAAGAGTATGGCACAAGACTATTATAAACGTACATATCCGTATAACGTTAAAATAGCATCGCACTGAGAAAAAAGAGTACGCGCAAGACTATTACAAAACGTGCATATCCGTATAACGTTAATAATAGCAACACAAAAGTGGAAAATAACAACTTACATAAGCAAAAAGTTGGCTACAACCATCAGAAGAGTCATAGAAAGAAACAAAGACAGACATTGTTTAGATAAAAGAAAGAAAAAAAAAAGAAAACAACAATAGTTAAGTCTCACACACGGCAGAAGACTCGCCGAGCTCGGATGTAATAACAAAGACCTCAGTGACTTTAGAAGATGGGTCATTCACAACTTCAACAGGGGTGTCGGACCCACAAATATCATAGTCTTCAACAAAAAGAGGCATCGCGGAAAAATCGAAATCTTGATGGGAAGGGCACAACCGCAAAAGCGGTGCAAGCAGCGCTAATTCACTAGTCAAGATGTTCCAACATCCGTCAAGCGGACAAAGGGTCAAGGGTTGAATTGTAAACATCGAAAGGGACAACCGACAACCATCAAGGCGCTTCCCAACACGATCAACCCTCTTTGGACAACCTCAAGAACAAGATGATTGATGCTAAACCACCAAGTCTAAAAGACTTAAAACCGCCGATACACAAATGCAATGAAGTCCCGGAGAATAGATTGAATTCGGTCGTTAAGTCCCACGGAGACTCAATGGTGTGCAAACACCGATTCGAGACGGTAGATTGATCACCAATGATATGATCGAAAGGATTTGAAAAGGATAATTACGCTCTTGAAAAAGTTAATAAACAATGACGACTTAAATACAAATTAAGAAAATTAAAAGATAAAGATATTAAATAAACGCTATCACTATATTTAAAGTGATGAACGTTTAAAACCTAAAACTTACGTTTAAATAAAAATAACGTAAACGTACAAAATAAAAAGTGAAACTTACACAATATAAATCCTAAAAATATGAAAAATACATTTTTACAATCCTAATGATATAAGAAAATTATTAGAAAAAAAAATTAATTTTACAACTATTTAATTAATTATTATTAATTAAAAACTATTTTAAACTATTTAATAATTACCTAAAATACAAGAAATTAGGAAATAAGACTAGAAAAATAAAATTAAGACTTAGAAAAATCTAAAATATTATAAAACTAATTTTAAAACTGAAAATATATTTTTAGACTTTTATGTATTTATTATTAATTTAAAACTATTTAAAACTAATTAAAATGCTAAAAATACTTTTTAAGCTAAGAAAATTATAGAAAATACTTATTAGGCTTCTAACATTTATCTAAACTTAATAAAATTGAAAATTATTTTTTGAAGCTTTTCTTAATTATTTGTATTTAAAGCTAATTAAAAAGGCTTAAAAACTAATTTAAATTAAGAAAATAGCAAAACAACTTGGAAAAATCAAAATTTAAGGAAAACTCTAAAATTATATTTAGAAGCTAGGAAAAATAGAAAAACAAGGGCTTATATGGCAAGGACCTAGGTTGCAATTTCTGAAAATACAGGGACTTAAACTGCCAAGCTTGCAAAGTTTCTTCCAAGGACTAAAAGTGACATTCTCAAAAAGTATAAGGACCAAAATTGCCACTTTGCAATTTTCCAGGGGCCATTTCTGCCAATTTTCAAAGTTGAAGGACTATTTTTGTAATTTTCTCAAAACTTTTTATATTTTTCACCAAGGGACTAAATTTGACAAATTATGATTTAAAAGGACCTTTGGTGATTTTACTTTTGAAATTATGAGCTCGTGGACTATTTTGACAACTTTTGAAACTTGGGGACTAAACCGCAATTTTTGCAAATTTGATATGTTTTCATCCGATTTTGATATTTTTGCATTTAAAACACATAAAACACTGATTTGTGATATTTTGATCATTTTGATGTGTTTCGAGCGTTTTGATGATTTTTGCGGTTTAAATGGTACAAAATGATGAGTATTAGACACTCATCAATCCCCACATCGAGATATTGCTAGTCCCTAGCAATGATTTGAGAAAACATAATGGATTTTAATCTCTTTACCAAAAGCCATTACTTCGAGTAGCCAAATGTTTCGGTTCAAGTAAGAACCTTGGTACATCGATAACAAATGATTTTGAGCAAATCATCGCCTTCAACGGATTTGATTTGTCTTTACCGGTCGCACCCATCGGACTAGCCAACTCTTAGATAAATTATCAATATTATCTTTGGTGAGTCGATTACCAATTATGGATTTTCCATCGCCTTTACCACAAGCCATAATCTTGCGGCAGCCAACTCTTCACTTTTAAGGATACGCGAATAATACCATACAATTTTGGGCAAATTGCAAGCCGTCAACGGATTTGAGATATCTTTACCAAGAGCCGCTTTGCTCTCGGATTAGCCAATCCTTTTGTTTATTAGACAAGTGATCGATAACCAATTGAGTAAGTGTAAACACTTACTCCAAAAAATTTTGGCCAAAAACGGGAATTGGGTAGATAATATATGAAATTAGTGAATTCCCCACACTTAGAAATGAATATTGCCTCAATATTCAAAGCACCGGCGGTTATGCCGAAACAAAGAACGAAAAGGGAAATACTACTACCATTATTATGAAAGATTTTTTTTTTTTTTTTTTTTTAAACATGTGGGCATCACCCCACACTTAGTGGTAGAAAGGGTAAGAAGTCGAAATACGGGTGAAAACCCATATGGTGAGTCTCTGTTTTGATTTCGAGTCGCTAGCTTGACTCGACCTCAGAATTCATTGGTTCATGGGGAAGCAAAGTGGAAGAAACAATCTCCATCTGACTTTCATTCAAGATGTTTCGACAAACATATGAAGCATGTGAAAGTTCCACACCGATGAGATATAGAGAACCGCTCAAAATGATAATTGAAAATGCCGGATCAAAAATAGTATCCTCATTCCCAAGGAGTGAAGAAGAGAGGAAGTCACCGAGTAGGTGAAGAAAGAAGGAAGATCATGATAACAATCATGACTAGATCTTCTTCCTCGGGATTAAGTGCTGATTGCACTTATTTGGATTTTATTGGTTGAGCTCTTAGGGTTGGAAGGCATCTCGGGAGGAGGGTTGGAAAATTTGTCATAGAAATACAAACTCTCATGATTGAGAACTTTCCCCCGATCATGATTTTGCCATCCAGCAATCATACTCCTGGAGTCATAATATGAGTGAGTTCACCGCCGAACTCCTCATGAAGAGAATCATTCACATGATGTGAATTTGTGAACTCTCGCTCCATCAGACTCATCACTATCCTCGATCCGAGTATCAAAGAGTGGATTCTCGAATTGAAGTGAATCGAGTTGAATTCAAATAGAGGATTAGTGAAAGTAGCTTTGAATGTTTCGGGAACAAAGTGATCAACATTCTCAATTCGATCGCTGGAGTAAGAAGTGAGTGAACGATCATTATCAATGAGACTTTCGCCTCCCGGATCGGCTTCAAATCAAAGAGTGGGTTGATGTGAGTGAGTTCACCGAGAACTCCTCAAGAAGGGATCATCGATCAGGAAGTGATGCCTCAACGTACTCGATGTCTCCATAGGAAGCACAATCGTCGCTAAGATCGGAGAAAGTTTCAAAATGATCTTCGAGAACACTCAAGAGGAAAGGGATATCACGATGATCGAAATTTCCGTGACTCTCTCGGGATTGGGATAAGGTCCTACACTAGACGATTCCATTTCGGAATAGTGCTAAGCTCATCCCCATGTTTAGAGAATGAGTGGGAATATCGGTGTGATAGCAACAGATCGAGGAGGTTAGAAGGACTAGCATACATATGTTTAATGCTTAACATTTGTTCTTCTCGCTAGTAATTCCATCATAGTCTTTTCTCCCCGACTTTTCATGGAAGGAGTCTCAACCGATGAACTTGATGAACTGCTATAAAATTGTAAGGTATCAAGGATATCTTCATCATCATCGCCATCGTGAATGAAACGGAATCGAGAGCTAGTTATGGCCGCTTTTCTTTTGCAATTGATTCCCAATAGATTGTTCAAAGGCAATTGGGAATCTAATTTAGCGACCGCTTCGCTAACAAGACTTCCATGGATTTCTCATTTGGATTATCTTGGGAGGACATAGCCGACTCCTCCTAAGTTTTTAATAACTCCGCAGTCTTGATAGAAGGTCCGCCGTAGTTTCATGAGGAGTCGCTGAATCATTTGGCATCGTGGAGGTTGGTCTTTATACGAAGAGTCGAATTGTTACAAGGAAATGGATTCCTTGTTTGACAATCCGAGCTAGAGCGAGGACCTCCACAATACTCACAACAAGAAAGCGGTGTGGTTGTGAGTGGTATGTGTTGTAGTCATAATCGTTATCGTGAACCCGCTCATAGACAAGCGTGTTTCCGATTGACAATCGAATCGGAATGTGAACCACCACGGCACTCACAACAAGAAACTGCCGAGTATCACAAAGGTGGTAGCCGATGAATAAACCGCCGTGTTATGGTAGGAATAGGGATCTTGGTTATAGATGCACCCATTTCCCGACTCCACCATGCCACAACCGGGGCAATTGCCACCATTATAAGGACCACCACACCATTGACAACCAAGAGGGCGAGGATAAGACATAGAAAGAATCAAAGGTTATCGAGGGTAAGAAATGAAGAATCAAAAGGTAAGAGGGTAAAGAGAATATTTTTGGTATTTTGAAAACATGATGATAAAAACAAAGAATGAAAATATTTTATGCTTTTAACACTTTAGGAAAAGTGTTAAGGAACTTTTGGATTTTCGATAACTTTACAAAAAAACTTTTACAAAAGACGGTATGTGCAAGAATGGATCTCGAAAAAGGCTAAACACACGCTAAAGCCTCCCCGTAAGAATGGCCCAAAATTTGATTGATGACAAACCACCAAGTCTAAACAGACTTAAACCGCTTTCGTACACAAATGCAATGAAGTCCTGAGAATAGATTGAATTCGGTCGTTAAGTCCCACGGAGACTCAATGGTGTGCAAACACCGATTCAGACGGTAGATCGATCACTAATGATAGTGATCGAAAGGATTTGAAAAGGATAATTACGCTCACGAAAAAGTTAATAAATAATGACTTAAATACAAATTAAGAAAATTAAAAAGATAAAAGATATTAAATAAACGCTTATCACTATATTTAAAGTGATGAACGTTTAAAACCTAAAACTTACGCTTAAATAAAAATAACGTAAACGCATAAAAATAAAAAGTGAAACTTACACAATATAAATCCTAAAAATATGAAAATACATTTTACAATCCTAATGATATAAGAAAATTATTAGAAAAAAAATTAATTTTACAACTATTTAATTAATTATTATTAATTAAAACTATTTTAAACTATTTAATAATTACCTAAAATACAAGAAATTAGGAAATAAGACTAGAAAAATAAAATTAAGACTTAGAAAATCTAAAATATTATAAAACTAATTTTAAAACTGAAAATATATTTTTAGACTTTTATGTATTTATTATTAATTTAAAACTATTTAAAACTAATTAAAATGCTAAAAAAATACTTTTTAAGCTAAGAAAATTATAGAAAAATACTTTTTAGGCTTCTAACATTTATCTAAACTTAATAAAATTGAAAAATTATTTTTTTGAAGCTTTTCTTAATTATTTGTATTTAAAGCTAATTAAAAAGGCTTAAAAACTAATTTAAATTAAGAAAAATAGCAAAACAACTTGGAAAAATCTGAAAATTTAAGGAAAACTCTAAAATTATATTTAGAAGCTAGGAAAAATAGAAAAACAAGGGCTTATATGGCAAGGACCTAGGTTGCAATTTCTGAAAATACAGGGACTTAAACTGCCAAGCTTGCAAAGTTTCTTCCAAGGACTAAAAGTGACATTCTCAAAAGTATAAGGACCAAAATTGCCACTTTGCAATTTTCCAGGGCCATTTCGCCAATTTTCAAAGTCAAGGACTATTTTGTAATTTTCTCAAAACTTTTTATATTTTTCACCAAGGGACTAAATTTGACAAATTATGATTTAAAAGGACCTTTGGTGATTTTACTTTGAAATTATGAGCTCGGGACCTGCTTTTTGACAACTTTTGAAACTTGGGGACTAAACCGCAATTTTGCAAATTTGATATGTTTTTCATCCGATTTTGATATTTTGCATTTAAAACACATAAAACACCGATTTGTGATATTTTGATCATTTTGATGTGTTCGAGCGTTTCAGATGATTTTGCAGCTTAAATGGTACAAAACGATGAGATTAGACACTCATCACAAGACAAAGAGTCAGTGCCAAAATTACATTACTATCCCTATCATGAGCAGGGACAATGAGTTGCTCAAGATCCTACCGCAACTCGCAATCATAGGAGCATTCGCGGAAGACCCATCAACACGAAGAAGGTCCATAACTTCCGCAATACTAGCACTCTTGCTGGATTTAAGCATGGAAAGTAAAGAAAGCTCCACACCTTCAAGGGCCTTCACAGCGGAAACATAGTGATCTTCCGCAAAGGGATTATATGCAACTTTTCTCCTTACCATGGATGATGCTCGCAGCTAAACCTTCTTGCATACCCTTATCAACGGCATGCTCAATAACCTTTTCCATTGCCGTTGTGTACTCTAGAGAGTTTAAACACTTGAACACATCAAGGCTCATACCGTTCGTTAATAACCAACGGCGGCTAGACAATAGTGTAAGAAATCAAGGAAAAAACCCATCAATATGAATAGCCAGAGCATGCAAGTCAGCAACAGCCGAATCAACCTTCCACGAAAGTTCGCCCATCCTAGTATCCTGAATCCTACAAAACTCCTCCTCCAAAGCAGCAAAGGATGGAGCTCGGCTACGGAGCTCAGAGCATGACTCTTCCAACGTCCGTATCTACAAACATAACGAAATCAAAAATAAATGGTAATAAAATAATATAGGCAAGGACAAAAACACGGTAGCATACCTGTTCGGAAAGACTGGAATTCCGAGACTTAAGACCAACAAGCTCAGCTCTCAAAGCGGATGACTCAGAATCTTTAGCATCAAGGGATGAGTGAAGTGATGCTACCTCGGCCCGAAAAGAGTTTCGTTCTCCCTCAAGCACAGAATTTTGGTCCTTTAGGGACGAAAGCTCAGCAATGGAAGCTGCTATGGACGTAGCAGCAGACGATGTCTGGGAAGAAGTAGCCTTGGCAACATCAGACTTCAGAGTCAAAATTTCCTTATCCTTGCTCGCCAACAAAGACAATAAGCGTTTCCGCTCCATAACATTATACTCTAAACGCTGACGGACTTCAGAGCTAAAGCTTAATTGTCGCGCCACGGCAACATTGAACTCACTTACAAGACGCTCATACCCCATATCGCGGATAGAGGAAAAGAAGGCAGGAGGAGCAAACTCATCCACCATAGCACGACACTCATCAACATCATCAAGAAGAGAACCTTTAGCAACATTCCATTTCGGAACATGAAGACCAGTGGGAGAATCGGAATCCGGACCATCAACAACGCGGATATCCCCAACTGAAACATCAAGATCCGAAAGATCATCAAGACTTGAATAAATATCACCGGCAGGAGAAAGGTTATCCGGAAGCGGGAAGGAATATCCACTTGACCTTTCCTTCTAAATAGAATGAACTTGATATAGCAACGCATCCGTCATAACGACGCAGTAAGAACTGCGAATAAACAAATAAAACAACAAGTAAATAAAGGAAGGAAAGAAGGACAAGCGAGTTACGGAAAAACAAGAGTATGAAATAACAAACCGGGAAGGAGAACCATCGAGATGGAGCAAACCAAAGCAAGATTAGGTGGGTGTCCCGGCTTCACAAAAGGAGTAGTTGAAGATAAAGGAGAAGAAGAAGAATGAGTGGACAAAGCATTTAAACAATATTCAAAGATTGCGAACTTGCGCTAGCGACTTCTTAATAGACTCGAAGACTTACCACCGAGAGAGGCCCTACTAGAATCATTAAGATCGTTCCTTGCCTTTTTAGGGGTAAACGAGGTTGATACCAACTTTCCTCCTTTTCCTACCGAACCGAGAAGCCATCCCACTGTCAAAGCCAATATCGGAACCAAATAATCGGGGCAGCGGAACAGACCACCGGATGATTGAGAAATCCCAATTCCTGAACAAGCGGTTGCACTTTCAACTTCAACAGAGGAAGGAGGAACAAGAGAAACAAGATCGACCTTTGATTCGATTTAAGAAAAGGAACTTCATCATCTTTCCGGGCCGAGTATCAACAAGCAATTCAAAGGATCTTTATTCTTAACCAGGACAACAAATCCATAACCGCAAAGAAATGTACGAAAAAGAAGCATAGGTCAACGAGAAAATCAAGGAAAAGTAATAAAGAGAAAACATAGATATGGTATACCACCCCGATTCTCTTAATCATAAAACACAGGATAAAAGTCATTGCCCAAAGTGTAGTTGCGGCTCAACCCAACCAAGCATTGGTAACAAGGGAGGCAACATGTTCATCATCAAATTCAATATCCTTGGGAGTAGCGTCTTTTGGAAGACTCCCCCCAATGAAGAAGGGATGTATAGAAGGACACGCAAATGCGTCAATCCAGAAAAAGTGATCACTCCAACTTTTAAGGTAATCAAGGGGTTTAGTATAGCAAAAGCCAAAGCTATTGGCACGTTTACTAAAAGAAAGCCAGCCATGGCTACGAGACAAGACATAAAAACACATAAATAAACCAATTGACGGTTCAATGCCAAGTGCAAAACAGAGAATTTCAAATTGAGAAAACTTGGCAGCACCAATGACGGAAAGCTGTGAAATATGAATGCGATAGTAGTCAAGAATCGAAAAAAGGAATGAAGACAAGGGAAGGCGGAAATTAGAAAACTCAAAGAAACGGGTATAGCCACCAATCTTTCCATTCGGTGCTTCATGAATACTTTTGTCAGGATCAGGCAATTCCGGATGAACAAAGAGCGGAATCGAATAATCAACACAGAAGCGATCGAGTGCCTTCTGGGATAATTTAGACTTGGTAGAAGAAATAGTACCCATAACGGAAAAATACAGAGGAAGTCAAGAACCTAACCTGATTGCGGAACGTGAAAAACGGATACAACCAACTAGGCGAAAGATCCGGTGAGGAGAGCAGACGGCGGTAAAAGAAAAATGGCTAAAGCCAAAAAAGGGGGTATTTATATAAACGGAATAACGATTAACCTAGAAAACCCTAAGAAAAGACACACGTCCAAAAATAATCTAATCCAACGGTTAAAATTAAAGCTACGCGGATAAGAATGGTAGAAGACCAAGGGCCCACGAAGTCAAATCATCCGAACATGAAAAGCAGAAACGCCCATGTAGTAAAAACACTTCCTTAAGAAAAGGAAGCGCCAAAGGAACGCTTCATGAATACGGAAGAAAAACGACTCACAAGATAAAGTCAGTAAATACACCGCATGCGACAAAATCGCACGCCTTGATGCACATACTAGGCTGGGGCTGGATGGTATAGCAGTCCCAAAGGAAGAAAAAAGTACTTTTGAAAAGAAAAACGCATGACAAAATCCTTAGTCAACTCAAGTCTATTGACATTCACCGCATGCGACAATATCCGCACGCAATGAACATACTAGGCGGGGGCTTGATGACGATAGTATGTATAACGAGCCCACTAAGCCCAAAACATACTCTACGTCCACTCTAGGCTCAGTCCAATGACCGCAAATCACGGACTCAGTCCAATAACCATGAGACCTGAGCCAACAAGAAGCCCAATGACTAAGTTGGCTACGCCTAGGCCTTGGAATGTGCACAAGATGCCTAACGGGTGAACCTCCAACCGTTAGGCCTCTCGCGTCCGCATCCGTGAATAACACGGAACCCTTGTCCGCCAAGGGTCCGACTCTGACAACTAACCACTATATGCGATAATCCAAGGAGCCCCAACTGCAAACCTCGCCTATAAAAACGGGGTCTAATCCCCATACAAGGTAGAACAACTTTCTCTCTCATAATTACATATACTACTTTCCCTCTCAAGAATGCATACTTACTCTCACGCCGGAGTCTAATCGTGGGGTCCGTCCCCACAGTAAGACTAACGTTTACCTTTCTTGTCGTGAGGATCTCATCAAATTACTTGAATTAGTACAAGATCAATCCACCAAAGGCTTGGTGGCCCAGTCCGACAGAAGCTACGTCCGGATTTACCGTAACCCATCGCACAAATTGTACTAACGAGATAACATCTACGGACTTAGATTTGACATTCGAAGAATTACGGGTCTTTAGATGAAGTTCGATCGGTTGTAATATATTTTATTTAAAAAATTGAGATGGAGAAAAATGATGGTTTATTGTCATTTCAGCAAGAACTTGTTTTAAAAGAAAAAACGAGTCATGCTTAATCTTAGTTTTTAAAATCTCATGCCACGATTCTAAAACAAATGTTTGTCACCAAAAGACAAATATTTCCTTCACAAATATTTTTCCTTCTAAATATTTTTCAGAAAAATATTTGTCATCTGATGAAAACAAAATTGCTTTGAAAATAACTCGGAATTTGAAAATCATCTGGACTTATAATTTGTCAAAATCTCTAACACTCAATCAACAACTTAAGTCATTGATTGAGGGGAGAATGATTTCAATCAAATCAAAAATGTTATTTTTCAAACAATTGGTACGTAAACGAGCAAGGTCTAATTTTGGATAATCAAAAAGAAATTTGTTTTGTACAATTGGATCCAGACCTTGGCTAATGTTAGTATTTCATAAGACACTTAAGCATGTTTAATCAATGGAGTTTAAAGTCTCAAAATCTGGTCCTTATCAGTTAAAATGTTTTTCAAAAGCAAGTCACAATTCTCCTCAAAAGTTTTCAAAAACAATTTAAATCAATAAAGATCACAAATCTCAAAGGATTTGAAAATTGTGATCGGGAGAATTTGTGATTTAAATTGGATATAAGCGATAATTTGATAAGTGGTTTAGAAATACAACAAACAAGCTCTCCTCCCTACATGTGCCAAACGATTTCAAATTTTTCATGCACATGTTAAGGGGGAGCATCTTTCTTAAACCAAAAAAGGATTGAAACGTGATTGATTTGTCTCTAAGTGCAAGTTCCCTTTAATATGTGCAAAACACTTTCGAATCTCTATGCACATATTGAGGGGGAGCATTCATAAGAAAACCACATCCTTCCCTAAATGTTTTATCCAAAGTATTTAAAATACTAGATTTGATCGGAAGTGATGATGATCATTTTAGAAAATATTAATCAAAAGATTGGATCTTTCATTCTCAATCTAAGATTTCAAAGTCCTCGTGCCTCCATGTGCTAAAATAATTTCTAATACTTGAAGCACATGTTGAGGGAGCATTTCTAAAATATCAAAAACAATTAAGGTACAAAATGCTTTGATTTTATATCAAAAGTACCTTGATTGATTTTCAAATGGTTTTCAATTGGTTTCGGCGGAATGAACAATACCAAAAGACCGACCAATTTTACTTTATGCATGGAGTTATAAGGATGGTTAGGTTAGGTATTCGTTCCACGATCCCGCCAGAGTCGGAGGATCTACCAGGACAATCCACTAGATAGTGTAGAAGCCCTTAGGTATGATGGAAAAAGGAGAAAATGATAAAATGGGAAGAGTGCGGATGAGACAGAGCTAGTAATGGAATAAACCCAACAAATTTCTAGTTATGAAGTCTCAGTAAGCATTGAAGAGGTTGAAGAATGAAAAAGAATAGAATGTGAAAAGAGTGAAAAGAAATAGCCCTCCATTTAATCAACCTTAGGGCAGAAACCGGGTTCAATTCATATGCTACTGTTTGTAACCAAGGTAACACCGGTATTGAAGACAAGACGTCATGGACCCAGTGAGGCACTTCACTAAACTTCCCAAGCTACTTAAGTTCCTATTAAAAGGACTTGTTTCATTCTCACGGGGAACATACATAATCTATCGACTTTCTATTAGAGATTGTAGATATTGAAAAAGGAGACCCTCTCCCTAGTCTCCGGCATAGGAAACCAAAGTGCTCTATTGAGTCTAGAGCCAAGAGATCATCAATAAATCTCGTTAGGACACACTATTCTTGAAGACTTGTTATTTCACACAATGTGGAAAGTAAGAATATAATTAAGAGTCCTACGCATTATCCTTGTGGTATTGCCAGAACATCCGAGTGATATGTAAATTATTCACGATGAAGATGGAAATCCTTCTAGAGCCAACATCAAACAAGCTCTTGGTGGGTGACATGTGAGATCTTTCATAAGATCAAGCTTGTGACAAAGCGGATAGAAATGATGGGGCGATTCAATCTTGAATCAACCTTGGTCCAGAAATAGATTGACGGATACCTTTGAAAAACGGTCGTTGTGCTTAAAATTGTTTTCTCAGCACATCGAATGTGTATTAATGTTTCAAAATTAAAAGGTATTTATGATTGATAATTGATTTTCCATAAAACCTTCGTTGCATTGCAAAACACTTTCTACCAAGCAATACACAATTGTTTGCAAATCATTTTCATCAATCGGTGAATCTCAATTATTTGGTTCACTCACTCCGTGTTGTCTTCTTTGAGATGTTCCGGTTTGAGAACGGCAGAGCAACCGCGAAACCACGTCAAGGAGATTCCTCGGAATTATACCGATCACAGCGATGCTTGTCTTGATCAACGGGAACCGGGCGTGCGCCTCAATTCAACGAAGTGATCAAAGACACTTTCGCGTGCGCTTTATGCTAAATCGTTGTGCAGGAACACCCGGCGGTTGCGGTGATCGGAATGAGGAGTCAATCCATAACCGCATGCTCACACATCACATTCTCTTCTAAAGAAATCATGATAAGTGGCTTATCTTCATCAAGCGGCTCGATAGTTTCAATCCATGCTTCGATCTGTTCTTTGGAAATATTATGAATCAACAAAAGCTTCCGCTACTCTGATGAGAAGATATCATGATCCAAAATGTGAGCATGTCGGTCCAAAAGTCACAACATCACATCATGGCGATATGACAATGGATGAGTCAGAGATTTACTGTGGCTGATGATCTCAAAGTTGGCTCATAACTCACCATCACGTGGATCAGTTAAAGACCTCCACTTGAAACAACAAAACATGCAGAACATGAAGAATTCAAGACTACGGGCTACAGAGCAAAGAACTTAATCAAGAATCCAAGAACACCAAAATGTAATATCTGTTTGTAATTAATGTAAACTGAGGTGACCTCCCTTAGGGGGAGATTGTTAGGATTTAGTAAATCCGGTTGTTAAAGAGTCGGTCACCTTAAGTATATGTACTCATTAGAAAGCTTGTAGTCGTAGTCATTTAGTGTTAGTAAGTACTTTGTTAAGTAACACCGTGGAGGACGGACGGGTCTTTACCCATTGTATGCCTGATCCACAGCCCGAAGGAGGGCGTTTAAGCTTGTAACTATAAATATCCTTTGCCTTGCAAGGCAAAGGGTTGGAGCTTTTCATAATATCATTTTTCTTTGTCTCACTAAGTTCCTAACTCTCTTCCACTTTCTCTCTCTAGAACATCAAACCATTCGACCCATATTGTGTTATGTGATGTGTTTATGAAAACCAATATGTTACATATCACCCACGTCATCAACCGATGCCTAGCCCTCTTAGTGTCTATGTATCATAGAGCAAAGGGTGTGTTAACGTGGGTTGTGCGTTAACCCTTATCGCGCCTGCGTTAAGGTGTGTTAACCACACCATCTCCTTGAGTTAAGGGGGCATTAACGTGGGTAAGTTAACCCTATAACGCAGCGTTAAGCTGCAATATAAAAAAACATTTCACCCCATTTCAATGTTTACATTTCATTTAAAACAAATTTTCACTTACACCCTCAACTATTCTATTTAAATTTAAGCGGTTCGATCAGGTGGGATAACTGATTCAAATTTGAAATTTAAAATTCAAATATGAGCTGGATTTATTCAAATTCAAATCAAATTGTAACAACCCCAAAATCGAGTTTTAGCGGAAGCATACAAGTTTTGGGTGCTACTAATGGTATCACAACACAAGTATAGAATAACGGGTTTTCTTAAGAAAACTCATTTATTGACATAAAACAAAGTTTACAATAAAATTTGATGCGAAACAGCCCATAATAAATAAGCGGTCCCCAAATACAAATATCGAGTTAAGTCTATGACCATGTCATGCCATTGCCCAAGCGCCCAAAAGTAAACTATTGCCTCAACACGAAAATACATGCTAAAAGTGTCAACACGAGGTTGGTGAGTTCATAGGTTTGCATAAAAGTATAGTGAGTTCAAAAGAGCCTTTCGATCATTGTGGCACCATAATGTCGCGAAACAAAGTTTACCTTTAAGCAAAATAGTAAGGTAGATCACAAGGTTTTCAAGTGCAAATCATTTCTCATAAACAAGTCAAATTTAACCAAGGCATACCCTGCCTAATTCACATTATCAAAACATTTATCTGCAAAATAGTTCATAAACAACCACTTGGACCATATAAAAAAATCAAACACTACAACGAATATAATGTCACGCAAGCTTAACTATTACGCATGCTAAATCATGAAACCAATGCTAGATAGCACACAAACAAACGACATGTTATACGTCCTCCACATGAGCCATGCGGGTCGGACGGGGTGGCCATTCCCAATAAATCTATTCATAACATTCGCACCATCACGAGCTGGAGGTAGCAATACATAACAACGCTGGGTTTCTAACCTTAACCTAGCACGTAATAGCTCACAAAAAAACATTTTCGGGTCCAATCCAAAACAGTTCAAGCACTCGTGTCCACATAAAACATATTTAAACCAAATCACGATTTCATCAACCAAGTAACAACAGATTATTCAAATAAATCAAGCATTTGCATTTAATAAAAACGAGCATGTATTCTCCCCAAAACAGGTTTAAAGAAGGTAAAAGTAGGGGCTATGAACTCACCTCGATACAAAGCAACTCAAGAAAAGCACAACGATATCCAAATTCCAAAGGGTACAAGCACAATGGTGCTACATCTAAGACAACCTAATAGCAATTTGCTATCTCGAATAGATCTAGCAAGACAAATGAATTTCCGAAAGATAATGTGCCTTAGTTTTCGTGGAATACTCGATTTCAAAAAGCCATTAACAATATCTCAAAGTTCAATTTTAACGTTTCGTGTGGTGGTAAGAAAACATAGACCCGCCATACAACTCACGCCAAAAGTATAATATGCATCCAGACGTAACTCACACCAAACGTAACTCACGCCAAAACATAATATATATCCCAATATATTATGAGGAATAGTCAAGAAGAATTGACCAAGACTCAACTCGAATAGACAATGACGAGACAGAAGTCAAGACAATAAAGACACATAATTTCTTCAATAAATGATTCAATTGGTAAGTTTCGGTATTTACCCCAAAATCCCAAATGGTTTAGGAAATCATTTCGGTTTCATAAGAAAAAACAATAAGTTTATGAGTTTATAATCTTATAAATTTGGAAGGGTTTTATAAATTCGGCATGACGCGTCCATTTATACAACGTTTCCAAGTCATCGGGACTTTAACAATTCAATTTTTCTCACAACGATTTAATGGAAAACTATTAAAAGTATTCATTGGTTATTAGACATTATTTTCTTATTGTATAGTTGTTGCGAATCAAATATATATTAAATTCATAGTGAGTCTAATATACTGTATTCGTTTCAAGTTCAATAAGTCCAGAGTGTCCAATATCCAATAAATATCAATAACGATACAAGTCCATTGCTTGCCCAATGTCAAATCATAATCCGATATCCAATAACCAAGTCACAATCCCATTTCGTGTCCGAAACGTACCAAATATTCCAAGTGAAACGCGTTAGTCTTAATGACCGAAAAAAAATATTAGAACGAGTTAGCCATTTTAACTTAACAAGTTAAACCTGCACTTTTTAAATCTTTATGGGCTTAACCCATCAAACACATCTTTATTTATAAATGGGCTTGAGGCCCGGTTGAGCAATACAATGAGCCCTTAATTTTTAATGGGCTTTGGAGCCGAATAAAAGTAATCCAAACGCACACTAATTGCAGGAACAACGACTGCAACATCACAACAATGGTAAACAAGGCACCTAAGTATTAATTTTCATTATGTTAGACCAAGACGAACCAAACAAGACACCCATGTGGTGTCGTCGAGCCGAGACACGTTTTTAACGAGCACCACATAAACACTTATGCTAACGTACCACTTACACTAGCAAACACTCTTGAGTGGTTTTCATTTAAGTGATACAAACGACCAGACACTCGACACCCGAACAAAACGCAACCGCTAACATTTTGACATGTAGTAACTATAACTTAACTAGCTAGCCACTGGATAAGCAAACCCATGACAAATGAGACCAAACATCTGGGTATCAACCCGAGACACCAACAAAACAGAAGCGAGACCTTAAGGGTTTCTATACTTGACGAGAGTACAATAGCCACGAATGACATCACAACACCATTAAACACACTTCAGTAGGCTAATAAAAATCAAATCCGAGACTCAATCCAATCCGGGTCGCACTTGATCGTTTCAAAGTAAGAAATCCAAACACCATTATCCATTTAAGTTTGCACGAAAGGCTTAATTACCACACGAATAAGATTCAAAAACACTTTTACAATGTTATAACCAGTTTTTACCACACGAAACTCGTATCAATCGTTTCTTAACCACACAAAAGAGTTTTTAAAACTTGTTTTATCCACGAAAATGAACTAACCACTTGCCATCGGTTCCAAACCAACTGAAAATGAATAAAAAAATAATGAAATATCGAGAGTGGGTAGAGGTGGCAAAATGTGCCCAAAAGCAAAAAAGGGGCTAAATGGGCACATTTAAAAGATTTGGATTTAGCCCCTTTCTTTTGAAATGGGCACATATAGCCCATAGAAAACTTAAATGGGCACTAACGACATTTTTTTCTCAACATTACGATCGTTTTAAAGAAATTTTTTAATTTAATATATTTAAGTTTTTAATATAAATAAGATATTACGTTTAAGGAATTTACTTAGTTGTTTTAGGCCTTTATTAGCGATTTGTATAACATGCGCCGTTTGGCTGCGTGCGCTTGCTTGGTCTGCTGTTTAGCCAGTGCTCGTGCCTTGCCCGCCTGCTTTGCCACCTCTAAGAGTGGGTCTCACTTACCATCCAAAGAACGAAGAAAGAAAGAGATAAGATAACTAGATGAAGGTGGTGCGAAACCATGGACAACAACCCTTAGCGTAAGTATCACCACAACTTCGAATCTTAGATTCAAGATCCATGGCGCGTGCGGCGCATATAAATAACCACAAGGTCGAGATCTATCTTCTGGAAGAGGAGGTGTAAATGTCCGAGCGCCGCGGCGTGACTCCACGTGACCCGGTGGGAGAATAATAGAGAGAGAGATGAATGTTTTAAGAGTGAGAGTGTGTGTGTTAAAAATGAGGAGAGAGAGTGAATTATGAAGTTTTTATACTAGCAGGAGTACTAATCTTGCCAACTTTCAAACGTAAGGGTAAGGGTTAATGAAAATATAACAGGGACCAAACTTGTAATTTAGGTAATCTTTGTAAATAATCGGTTCGGGATACATTCAGAGGAGTAAACGTTCAATAAAAATTACGAGACTTACGCCATCGCGTTCGGAATAATTTTTCCAATAAAAATGAGTATTTATTTGACTATCCTCTGGCAAATGAAAATAATGATTATTTAGAACGTTTTAACGAGGTTATAATAGCGTCGGTACACGTTGTGTGCAAATTTCACATTTCATGAGACAACTTTCTCGTTTTCTTGTCAAACGGGCTTAGAAAAGTCAGTAAATGATAAACAAACATAATTCCTTGAAAAACGAATATCTGGAAAAGTGTGGGTCGTCACACAAATCTGCCTATATATATAACTAGGGGTGTTCATGGGTCGGGTAATAACCAAATAAACCGAAAATCGAACCGAATGAACCGAAAAAAACCGAACCGAACTTATAACCGAACCGAATTTGTCAAAACCAACCGAACCGAACTAAAATTCGGGTTTCGATTTGGATATGGTTTTGGCTATCTGAACCAAAACCCAACAGAAAACCGAATTTATATATATATATATATATATATATATATATATATATATATATATATATATATATATATATATATATATATATATATATATATATATATATATATATATATATATATATATATATATATATAGCTCTCATTCCATTGAGAATGTTTTTATTTTGAGAAGATTGAGAAATCTTCGTTTGAGCAAATGATTCATGTTTTGATTTGATTCGCAAGTTAACATCATTTTATGGTGATTCCAATCTATAAATCACAAATTTGATTTACAAATCATTGTTAAAATCGAGTTATGATGATGATTCATTAAATTTATGCTGAGATGATTAAAGATTCTACATATATCACAAAATCGAGAGATTTTTAACATTGATTCAAATTTTTTACACATTTGAATTTTAATCACATTAAAATGAGTTTTACGCTCAAAAACATGAATCAAAGTTGAAAATCTATCATTTTGAAAACCTTCTCAATCTTCTCAAAATAAAAACCTTCTCAATCGATCCAGTTCTATATATATATATATATATATATATATATATATATATATATATATATATATATATATATTATATATATATATATATATATATATATATATATATATATATATATATATATATATATATATATATATATATATATATATAATACTTTATATATTTAATATATATAATTTTTTTATATATTTATATATACAAAAATACCATTAAAATTTTATCCTAATATAAAAAAACACTTTTATGATTGAAATAATTTTTTTGCCAAAAATCAATTTAATTAAATTAAAAATATATAAATTCGGTTTTGGTTTTGACCCATAACCGAACCGAACTTGTTCGGTTTGGTCACGATATTTTCGGTTCGGTTCGATTTTCGGTTATGCCCCAAAAATAATTAATCGAACAAACCGAACCGAATAAACCGATTAACCCGAGAAGCAGAACCGATGAACACCTATATACAACTCCACCAGAGTTGTTTATCACACACAACTCACACACTGATTCTCAACAATGTCTCGCAAAGACTTCTCCTAACAATTACCCAGTCCACAACAAGTGCTAGAAAATAACTTTCCACAAGAAGATGAAGTTTATCATACTCCACCAGAAGATGTCTTTCCGGTATTCCAACCGAAAAATGTATTTGTAAACACTCCACTGGTTAACAATCCACCTGTTAACACTCCACCCTCTTAACACTCCACCGGTGGACCTCCAAAACAATTCGTTTGGGTTTACTGAGGATTATCTTCGAGAACTTGAGCAGGATGAGGCAAATCTTAGAGATCGAGAAACAGGCACACGAGGAAGTTGCTCGTTTGGAGGTGGAAGCCAAGGATACATAATATCTTAGGCAGAACTGGTTTGAGATTATGGCAGAAAAGTATTATGATGGCGAGTTTAGGTCCTCTTCGAGTGAGGAGGGTTATAACTCAAATGATTTATTTTATTAATTTGTAGTTTTATTTTCATTACTTTCGTGACACTTTGTATTAATCGTACTATATAATTCGTGTTTAACTTTAATATTTAATGTAATTCGTGAATTAAATGTTATGTTTTTTATTAAATGAAGTATTAGTTTTAGTTTAGGGGTTGAATTTGAAAATATTTTAGTTAAAGTGAGTTAAGTGTGAGTTATGATAAGGGGTTTTTTTTAGTTAAGGTGAAAAGGTTAAAGTTGATGTCTTGGATACTGGCGGTGTGTTAAGGTTTAACTCGGGGCATGATACCCTCCGCCTTGGGGTGTGTTTTGGTAGCAAGAAATGAAGCACGAGAGTTAGAAATGTGATCAAATCTCTTGTTTGTTACACCAGAGAAAATGGGAAATGGAGATATCCAAATTCTCGAGGCATTAATTTTACGTACAACCCAATTACCCCCATTTTGGAATGGAAATGAGACTCTCAAAAATCAAAACACGGAGAATTCAATATTTAATTATCTAAAATTGCAAGTTATGAAAGCAAGAGGCACGTGATTAGCACATTCATACATGTAAATCTAAAAAAAAATCCATGCCACAACCTTATAATTTTTGACGATCGAAGCTCCATCTCAAATCATGCATATTTAATATAGGGATTGAGTCGTAGAATAAAATGTCTTTCAAAATCCATGCTTTTTTTAAGATGTGGAATAGCAATGTAATTTCATAATTGTACAACCGTGTATTTTTTAAGTTGTAGAATAATGTCTTTCATAAGTGATTTGGTGCGTCTCTTGGTAAATTTGGTGCGTCCACGTCTCAAATCATGCATATTGCTATTCGTCGACTCAACCTAATATATATTGCATCACCATCATTATGTGTATCAAGATTCTTGGGTTTTGTGAGATTTATAAATCTTAATAAAATAATTTGTTTCTTTAGTAAAGCATATGAATCTGTTCGAAATATTATGTTGATATTTTTGGGATTTATGTTTTATGAGATTGCAAAACTTCATCACAGCACCAATAATTATATTTAAGACGCTCTAATATATCTCTGATTTATTTTTCCAATATCTTATTTTATTTGGATCTCACTTTGAGTGCAATCTGATCATTTTTTCCAATATCTTATTTTATTTGAATCTCACTTTGACGCTCTAATATAGCTCCAGCCTAACCCATTTGCCAAACAAATCTACAAAAATACAAATTTCAACTTCGGCTTATAATAAAAGCCAAATCCCAGCTCCTGCCCATTGAGCCAAACATCCCCAATGTTACTATGTAGAGGTGTCAGAGTGACTAGAAAGTATGTTACTATGTAGAGGTGTCACAGTGACTAGAAAGGGATAAGGATTTGAAGTGAAGGAAATATCTTACTCCACAAAGAAACCCGCCAATCCAATCGATTGCTATCTCTCCATTCTCACTCTCAGTCTCTCTGAGTCTGGTAAGTCTCTTCAATTATGGCTGTCATTGCTCTTTGTTCTTCCACTATCAACCATAATCACACCACCATTAATAACAACACTTCAACCAGCTTTACTTTATCACTTCATAACTCAAAAGCTTCGCACTTTCATACAACCCCAAATGGGTCACTTGTTAAATGGAAGAAACGTAGGAAAAACTTTCTGGGTTTCTCATAAAAGTTCCTTTGATGCTCATAATAGTTCTATAAAGATATCTGATAATCATGATGATGTTACTAGGGTTCTTCAGTCTTTTTCTGACCCATTTGAGGCTTTTGACTATTTTAAGAAATGTTCTCAGCTGCCCAATCTTCTTCTTAATACCGAATCCTGTAATTATATGCTTGAATTGTTGAATGTGAATCAGAGGTTACAAGATATGGTTCTTGTGTTTAATGTTATGCAAAAGCAGATTATTTATAGGAATTTGGGGACTTATTTGATTATATTTAAAGCTCTTGGTGTCAAAGGTGGGATACGACAAGCTCCGTTTGGGCTTACTTTAATGAGGAAATCGGGGTTTGTCTTGAATGGGTATTCGTATAATGGGTTGATTGATTTGCTTTTGAAATCGGGGTTTTCTAGAGAGGCTTTGGATGTTTATAAAAGAATGTTGTTTGAAGGGATTAAACCGAGTCTTAAGACTTATTCTGCGCTTATGGTGGCGTTGGGGAAACGAAGAGATACCCAAAATGTTATGGGCTTGTTGACAGATATGGAAATGTTGGGACTTAAACCAAATGTGTATACTTTTACTATATGCATTCGGGTTCTTGGTAGAGCGGGAAAGATAGATGAAGCTTTTGAAGTTTTTAGGAGAATGGATGGCGAAGGTTGTGGTCCGGATGTTGTTACTTACACTGTTTTTATTGATGCCCTTTGTAATGCGGGAAAGCTTGAAAGGGCCAAAGAAATGTTTGTAAAGATGAAAGCTAGTAGTCATAAGCCCGACCGTGTAACTTACATTACGTTGATGGATAAATTTGGTGATTGTGGGGATTTGGACTCGGTTCAAGCATTTTGGACAGAAATGGAGGTGGATGGCTATGTGGCAGATGTTGTCACTTTCACTATCTACATCGATGCGCTATGCAAAGTTGGAAAAATTGATGATGCGTTCGTGACCCTAAACTCCATGAACAGTAAACGGATTTCGCCTAATCTTCAAACTTATAATACCTTAATTCGTGGGCTTTTAAGAGTCGATAGATTAGATGAGGCGTTAGAGTTGTTTGCAGGTCTTGGCTCTTTAAACATTGAACCTACTGCTTACACGTACATACTTTTTATCGACTATTATGGGAAATTGGGACAGGCTGATAAAGCTCTTGAAACCTTTGAGAAGATGAAGGTTCGTGGGATTGTACCTAATCTTGTTGCTTGCAATGCATCTTTGTACAGTCTTGCAGAACTCGGGAGGATTGGGGAGGCTAAAAAGATGTTTTATGAGCTTAAGAAGAGCGGGATTGCCCCTGATTCAATTACTTATAATATGATGATGAAGTGTTTTAGTAAAGCTGGAAAAATTGATGAAGCAATGAAGTTACTTGATGAGATGATGGAAACGCGCTGTGATCCTGATGTGATTGTGATCAATTCTCTGATCGATACACTTTACAAGGCTGATCGCGTTGATGAGGCTTGGGATTTGTTTAAAAAAATGAAGGAAATTAATCTTTTACCAACAGTTGTGACTTATAACACATTGTTGGCTGGATTGAGGAAAGAAGGGCGGGTTCAAGAAGCGATTATCTTATTTGAAAGCATGGGTTCAGGTGGGCCCCCTCCTAACACAATTACTTTCAATACCCTTCTTGACTGCATTTGCAAGAATGATTCTGTAAATTTGGCTCTCAAGTTTCTGAACGAAATGCCTTTCTTTAACTGTCGGCCTGATGTTTTTACTTATAATACAATTATTTTTGGTCTAACAAACGAAAATAGGGTTCATGATGCCTTTGGTTCTTCCATCAAATGAAGAAAACGCTCAATCCAGACTGTGTAACCTTATGTACAATACTTCCAGCATTGTAAAGTTTGGAAGGGTTGATGATGCTTTGAAAATTACAGAAGAGTTTATTCATCGGGTCAGAAATAGACCCGACAAGATCTTTTGGAAAGATTTGATTGAAGGAATCACAAATGATGCTACATTAGACAGTTCTATCCAATTTGTGGAAGGATTGATATCTAATGGAACTTGCATTAATGATTCGGTAATCATTCCTCTTATTAAGACTTTATGCAAGCAGAAGAAAATCCTTGAAGCCCATTCATTGTTCTCAAAGGTAACAAAAGAATATGGGATTCAACCGACGCTAGAAGCATACTATCCACTGATTGATGGTCTTCTTGACAACCATCTTCAAGAAAAGGCGTGGGATCTATTTAAAGAAATGAAAAGTTCAGGGTGTGTTCCGGATGTTTTTACCTATAACTTGCTGTTAAATGATCTTGCTAAGTCTGGGAAAGTCAACGAGATGTTTGACTTGTATGATGAGATGCTTTGCAGGGGATGCAAGGCAAACACCATAACTCAAAACATTCTGCTTACTGGTCTTGTGAAGTCAAATAGTTTAAAAAAGGCAATGGATTTGTATTATGATCTTATAAGTGGTGGTTTTGCTCCGACCCCATGCACATGTGGACCTCTAATAGATGGTCTTTTAAAGAACGGACAGTTAGATGAAGCTAAGGGTTTTTTTGATGAAATGGTTGAGTATGGGTGCAAACCGAACTGTGCCATTTATAACATCCTAATGAACGGGTATGGAAAAACCGGTGATGTTGAAACCGCTTGTGAGTTATTCAATAGAATGGTGAAAGAAGGAATTAGACCGGATTTGAAATCCTACACGATTCTTGTAGACTGTTTGTGTTTAGTAGGGAGAGTGGATGATGCTATGTACTATTTTGATCAAATGAAGGAAACGGGTCTTGATCCTGATGTGATTTCATACAATCTCATGATCAATGGGCTTGGAACCGTGAGGAGAATAGAAGATGCTTTGGAGCTTTTTGATGAGATGCGGGCCAGAGGGATTTCCCCAAATTTGTATACATATAATGTTTTGATACTTATACTTGGGATTGTTGGAAGGATAGATGAAGCTGGAAGGATGTATAAAGAACTACAAGTTATGGGTTTGGAGCCGAACGTGTTCACATATAATGCTTTGATTAGAGGGTATAGCCTCTCAGGAAACTCTGCTCATGCTTATGCGGTTTATGAGAAAATGATGGTCGGGGGTTGCAGCCCTAACACGGGGACATTTGCTCAGCTTCCAAATCAATCTTGACGTTTCCATGGTTCTTACTCACGAAAGACCAGGTGAGGGGCCTTTTCTGTATCCTTTAAGGGTCTAAATGGGTCATCTTTTACTCCGGTCTCCGGTCGGGGGTTTGGGTTAATTCACATGCATGTTTTTGGGTCAGTCTTTCGAGGATTGTTAATATTAAGGATTTATATTATTTTTAAAATGAAAAACTAAATTGTGGCCTAGCGTAACTTGTTTGGGACTAAAGGCTTCGTTGTTGTTGTAAAAGCTAAGGGTGTGTTTGTTTGATTAAGATGTTCAGATTCTGACAGGACTACCACATCTACTAGTAAGAGAGGCTATAATATCGAATCTGAATGAAAAGTGTTGTTTGTTTTTATAATTATCTCAATGGTTTAATTTTCCTTTTTAAGTATATATTAAACAATTTCAAATACGATTAATAAGTAGATAATGTAAACTTGAACGAAACATTTTTATCATAGATTTAACACAATTATAAATCATTAAATAAATTATCTTAATACATATCCAAAATTTAACATAATAAAACTATTACATAAATCATCTTAAAATAAAATAAGCTTAACGCTATGAAACAACAATTAAGTAAATTAACTAATATCAAATAATTTAAACCTTAGCTTTGCATAATTTGAAGATGAATGGGTTGAAGGGTTTTGAAGATAAATGAGTTGAAGGGTTTTAATAAAGGTAGTAAGATCTTTTCACCACCTCACCGAGTTAGACATATTAGCTCTACCATGTCCTGATGGTGATGAAAACAAACAAGTAAAAGCGTCTGCCCACCTCTTACTGGTAAGAGTAAGAGGCTAATAAGACCTTTTTTAAAAACAAACACACCCTAAGTTGTGAATAAAACCATTTGGGAGGTTGTATGTCTAAATTCATATTGGTTGACTTTTGACCCGTTCACACCCTTTTCCTTTTTAGCTTATTTTTTATTTGACTCATTAATCCTTTACCCTTTTTCAGAACATCCATGTAAACCGAATTTCAACTAACTGGAATATTTATCTGAGTCCTGTTATTTTGAGGGTACGCATGTTATTATGTTAGTAATTTTTTTATGTACTTTTGCAGGTGTTGCTCATCAACAGGGGATATGTAGTTGACTTGTACATATTAGGCAAAACAGTTATTCCTAGAAGTTTTGTTTTCTGGAAAATAATTCCATGTTACTAAAGCAAAGATAACTGAAGCATACCAATGTTTAGCTGTATATCATAACATTCTAAGTTACGGGCTTGTAATGCCATATATTATTATTTCATGTAGATTTGTACATGGTATCTTCTTCATTCTTGTCCGCAACATAAAACTATAAAAGTATAAAACAAAAATCATTTAAATGTCTCCAGTACCTTTTGAAGTTTCGTATGACATGACTAAGGTGTTCTTGTAGAACATTGTTACAGAGTGGTGGATACGGTGGTAGTAGAAATGTTGTCTTTTAGTGCACTAACGCTATAGCCTATATGGTATGGCACCGCCCCACTCACTCAATAATGCCGTTTGATTGAGAATTTCATTTTCTCCATAAATGGGTAAATAGTATAATCGTGAATTTATCCAATAGTTGCATCATGTCAGTGGTTAAGGGATTTCAGACTTTCGTAGAGATATAATGTTCGATTAACATCTTTATTTATAGTTAAATGAACTTTTGTTATCCAACTTTTATTTTTTTCTTCACCACTTGTTTTAAGATCGATTAGAATAAGCAGTATGTCTTAAATATTATGCGATATCATCATCAATTTTAGTTTTGGTTCGTGATTCAAACAAATACTATCGATTTCATTATAGAACAAAGGTCGAGCCATCGATGACGTGGCCCAGACCCACTTTTAACTTTCTCTCTCTCGAAAGTTTTTCCAGACCGCCAGGTATATGGTATCCTCCCACCCTTTTCAAATGTTTAGTCCAGAGTTAGCAAGCCAGGTTGGATAATTGGCTAAAATTGTTAATTTTAGGACAGATCAAACCGACTGAATCATGTTAAAACTTTTATCCAGTTTTAGACTTTAGTGTATATAATTTCAAAGAACTAGTTATAATCACACGTCTTTGCGGGTTTTTCTAAAATTTTATTTATCTATTATTAGCAAAAGTGACGTGTAGTGATACTTGTATAGTAACATATATTTATTGAGTATTAGAAAAGTATTTAAGAGAATTATTAATGTATGAGAAAAGTTCATTACAGAACAATATTTGTTTAAAGAACAAATGGTTAAATTTTCACCATTCATTCATTTTAGATCTGATGGTGTAGATTAATCTTTATTAAAAACGAAAGGGCTTTTTAGTAATTATCAAACTTCACCTAACACACACCTTTTCTACACTCACACTCACACTCACACTTGTTTACACACACTATTTATTTCTCTCTCATCAAAATTGCATCTTCATCATATCTAAGCTCTCAAATTCAATAATGCTTCAATATAACTTTTATTATTACACGATTTTATTATTATTATTATTATTATTATTATTATTATTATTATTATTATTATTATTATATAAATGCTTCGATATGTTTTTAATTGTTAAATTTGTATATAAACACGCACACAAAAACATGTTCACTGTGTGAAAAGTTTGATTCAGTTATAAACACACACATTTACACGTTTACTGTGTGTGTATAATTTGTTATAAATTTGATTGATCTTTGCGTTAAATTTATATATATAAACTTTGTGTATTGATTGATTGAGTGTTGGTTTGTTGATCAAAGAGAGCACATACTCCATTTTCACTAAAAAAATACACACGTGTACAGGTTTGTCATCTTTCCATTTACTTCACAAATTTTAACTCAATTTGTTTGATTAAATGATCCTTGTGTTTGATTCAGTTTTTAATTGTTTTGTTTTTATGTAATTTCTTTTGTATATAGTCAATTATTTTAGGTTTTTTTTTTTTTTTTTTTTTTTTAGGATATCATCAAAATGCTTATTTCAATTTGAAGATGTTTGTGAAATTTGATTCTATAGAAGACACTTATTAAAATGCAATATTTTGATGCTTATTTTTACCGAGCAGTGTCAAGTGGAGTTGAAGATGTTTGTGATATTTGATTTTCTAGAATACATCATTAAAATGCAATTTTTTTTACTTGATGGTTGATACTAGTAAAATTATTTTAGAGCGTGTTTGGGTTGCTTTTTTTTTTCGCACAAATACTTTTGGAACACAAGACAGTGTTGTAATGGGTTTGTTAAATCGTGGTTTTGTTATTTAGATAAAACACATATGATTTACTTGGCATATCACATGTGATTCAGGATACAACAAAGTGTAAATCACACATACTTTACATTTTTCACATGTGATTTATGGAATAACAAGTAAGTATTTAACAAATCACATGTGATTTCTGGTAAATCATATGTGATTTATTAAAGGAATCACATGTGATTTTACAACACGTGTGATTTACCCACGAATCACAATAAAAAAACACAATCGCTTATGATTCCTAGATTAAAATAGAATCACATGTGTTTCATTTTATACAACAAAGAGTAAATCACACATGATTTATATTTTTCTGTAACAAAACACAAAAAAACATAATTTCGTGTCATTTACTCATTTCTATATTAAAACATAATCACATGTGTTCAGTTTATATGAGCAAAAAGTAAGTCACACGTGTTTTTCATTTTTTTTATAACGAAACCAAAAAAAAAAAAAAAAATCACAAGTGATTTTTACAAATCACGTGTGATTTTTCTGGGTGGAAATTTTGAAAAAAATCATCGAAAATATATAAAAGTGCATATTTATATAAAGATAATTTAATTCTCATCGCGATGATCTATTTTTCATGGCTTGAAGATTTACCGTTGCAAGATATGTCATTTTAAAAAAAAGTTGGAAAATGAGTTTATTAAATGAACTACACCATTGAATGAAAGTAAAATTAAGGCGTGATTAGCTGATTTGTTCTTTAGAAAATTTAAGATGTGTATAAAAGGGCTTGATATCAGACTATTTTTTTATACATACATCATATTCAGTGTTGTTCAATATACATAGAGTGAGTGTGATGTATGTATCAAAATAAGTGGTGCTAGTATCATCGCCCATACAAAAACCCACAAACCAAACGGCCGCTTAATGGAATTGACATGACTTTGGTCCAAAATCTAATGTTGCAGAAAAGAAACATAACATAACATCTCAAGGAGACACTTTACCAATCTCCCTTTCTTTCTTTCTTTCTCTCTCATCTTTTGAGCACTTGTAAAAAGTTTGACATTTATAAACATGTTAAAAAAGCAGTCTTGTTAACACTTGAAAATGATGACATGGGTTTTGATTTTGGGTGGGAATTTGTTAAGAACTAAACAAGCTGGAAGAGGTTCTTGCAGGGCTAGTTAGGCTTTTTATTAGAAGTATTGATTTTGTCGGATATGGGTTATTTGTTAAAAGAAGCACTTAAAACCCTTTGTGGTGTTAATAATCAATGGTCTTATGCTATTTTCTGGAAGATTGGCTGTCAAAACCCTAAGTAAGTCTCAGATTTACTCTTTATTTTGTTTTGGTCCATGGAAATTGACCTTTGCTTTAGGGGTGTTGAGTTTGAGCTAGTCGCGCTCGAGTGTTATCATCTCGGGCTCTCGTCTTTTGACTTTGTGTACATTATCTTTACATTGTTCCATACTATTTAATTTTGCGTCAATTGGAACTCAAAAGTATCTCCTATTAACTAATTCGAGATCGAGCTTACCACTATGTCTAACCAAGGTGCCTAGATTAATCCTCTACTTTGGTTGATTATGTAGTAGTTCCATTTTTACTTAAGTATTGGTGTTTTTGGTGATAGTTTTGTGTATATAAGATCTGACATGTCATTGATTCGTTAGTGTTCTTTTTTTGTTCAAGCCTTGCAATGTTTCTGTATTTTGACTTGCTATCTGTAATTTTTCTTTTTTTTTTGGTCTTGTATTCATATGTTTAGATTGTTTTGTTTTGTCTTGGTCCATGTTAGTGAGGAGACGGCAGGTTTGTTGTGGTCTAGTGTTTGTTCTTGTTTGTATTCTTCCTCCTGAGTGCATACCTCCATCTATGTTTTCAAGGACATTAGGGTGGAGGGTGTGGTCGAGGGTTTTCCTCGCCACATCATCGAAAAACACTTTAACTTCAACTTTCCCTTAACCATTGCAACACATTCTCACTCTTCCATTATTATTATTTTTATATTTTATCATTTAAAAATACCCCAAAACACAAATACCCACTCACAATACACACACAAAAAATAAAATAATGTTTCTCTCTCCTTCTAGTGTGTGAAGGTTGATGCGGGACTCGACTCCCGTCAAAGAAAAAAAAGTGCTTTTCCCTCAATGAGTGGTGTGGCCCTCTTCTTTTTCCCGCTCCACACCTCACACACTTGGTACAAGGTTACGGCTGCTTGATATGTCTATATCTAGATTCAGATATTCTGAGATAGTAAGGGTGGTATACTTTAATATTTGTAAGATAAAGGCACTAAAATCTTAGTTGGTGTTACTTTTACTTGTTGTATCCGTAGTGGTCCAAACTATCAGAGAAAGTAACATGTCATGTTCTTGTTGAAGGGCATTCTGGATATTTGACTAACGATCCAACACTTCAATTATATTTGTAGGTTGAAATGCTATAGTACTCCAGGGATGGATATAATTGCAGAATATGCAGACTAATTAGTTTTTCTTCTTTATTGTAGGCTTCTAATATGGGAAGAATGTTATTATGAACCTGTTATTTATTCTACTGGTGAGCATGGAATTCAAGCTACAAACAAAATTCACTTGCTTGTAACCAAAATGATGAAAGACAACTACATCAATCTTTTAGGGGAAGGGTGTGTTTCTATGTTTAAAATTTGATTTTAATTGTGGTTTTTTGTTGATTAAATAACGCAATATTTTGCAGATTAGTTGGGAGGGTTGCGTTCACTAGAAATCTTCAGTGGATTATCTCGGATAACAAAATGCTAGATGTCCATCCCCCTGAGGTATAAACTTTATCTTTGTAGATTTAAAGGGTGTTCTGGAACTGATTATCTGAAGTTGTAGTAAATAGTTTTTAGTTTTTTGGTTAAGAGAGTTAGAGAGTTGCCTTTTAATTATTTCTATATTCTGTAGTAAAAATAGCAAGTTCCATTTCAGTTGCAAGAAAGTTAGCTATCTGAGGGCATATTGAGATTACTTATTTTCCCCTGCATGTGCTACCAGGTATCAAATGAGCTTTGTACACAATTCTCAGCTGGCATTCAGGTAAACTAATTTTCAATCTTATAATTCAAGTATAATTATAATATCTTGCTGTTCTATTGTAATGGTTCTCTATTTTTTGGCACCAGACGATAGCAGTTATTCCGGTGTATCCACATGGGGTTGTTCAACTTGGTTCATCCTCAATTGTAAGTACATCTTTACCTTCCATTTTTGCAAGTAATATGCTCGCAGATAACAACTTGTGAGTATTTACGCATTCTTGAGGTTATTACTAATACCTTAGTATTATGCAAGGGTTGTCACCTTACATATAATGATGCAATCTGCTGTGTTTAACTGTGTGCAGATTATGGAGAATATGGGATTTGCGAATGATGTGAAGAGTTTGATTTCTCAGCTTGGATGTGTTCCAGGTGCCTTATTATCAGAGAACTTCATGAAAAAAGAAGGCACCTTGAACAGTAGTCCCAGTCATCGTGAACCCATCTGCCACATGAATTCTGTATCTGCTCATTCATCAGGAAAATCTAAAGTGACAGACTGTAACCAACAGGGCCACTCACCTCAGGCTTCTGGAAGTAGTGGACATACTTCTTTCTCTTTTAATAGGCATATTGGAGATAATGTAGTGGCTAGCGGTTCAACACGTGTAATATCTGATGAAGATCAATGTCAAGCAAAAGTCATTCCTATTATGAAGCAAAATCCCTCATTCAAAACCAATCAACAAATTGGAATTACCGGAGTTAAATCAATCACTGGGGATAGTTTGTACAATCAGAATCCCAAAAAAGAGCAACAAAGTTCTTTTGGCTCATGCTTATTAAAGTATGATCCTTTAAGATTAATGGAACAGGATAACTTATCAGATGCATTTTTGGGAGATCATGCGAATGACACTATGATGTCCCAGATTGCTCAAACTTCTATTCCAGATGCTCACTTCTCTTGCACCCGTGTTGGTAAAATTTCCAAACTTTTGATTAACTAAAAAAAAAACATTTATATGTTGTTCGTCATAGAGTTTGGTGTCTCATGAAGCCTCAGGTTTTATAGGAACATAAATTTTGACCCCTTTTCTTATGTATGATTCAAATTCGATTATGTTTTATCTCTAGCGAGTCAAATCAAAATTATTTGGCTAAGCAGCAAACATGTTGAAGTTTTCCCAAATTATTCTTTATGCATGACCTCTTGGATTGGCTAACCATTTTTATCACTATTCCATTAATGGACTTTTGCTATAATAAACACATTAATTATTTATAAAAATAGCCATAAGATAGGAATAGAAAGTTACTGTTTGTCGTTAACCTGATCAACTTGTTTGGACCCCTGCGTAAAGAATAACTGTGGTGGCTGATCCTTTTTTGACCCGTTGCCTGACCTGCCCGTCTCCAGGTTTTGTGTTGGAATTTTTGGACTAGCTGGCGGAGAGGTGCCAATATACCATGGTTACCTTGAAAAACTTTTAAAAAAAAAAACACATATCTTGGTGATTCTTTGTATACTTTTTTAGAATAGTGCTTTCTTGATTTCTGGTGGCATTAACCATGTGCTTCATCATGCAGATAAGGAGAGTCTAGATAATGAACTACTTCAAGCTCTTTCAGTGTCATCAGAAGAAGCATGTTTAAAACCTTCCTCAAGGGATGACTTGTTTGATATCGTGGGTATGGATTTTAAAAGCATATTATTTGGTGGAACTAGTACTAACTTTGTTAATAATGGAGTAGAAGCAAGCCCGCTAAATTTAAACAGGAATGATAGCGTGATTTTAGAGCCATTCGCTGTTTACGAAGGAGAATCTGATAGTGGTGTATATTCGTCAATGCCTAGTGACCATCTTTTAGATGCAGTCGTCTCTAAGGTTTACTCATCTTCGGGACAGATTGCAGATGATAATATGTCCTGTTCATCGTTGACAAAAACCAACAGCTCATCATCTATGTGGGCTAATAAGGGGATAAATTTAATGCAAAAAGAGTTGATTGGTGTTCCCAAATCTTTGAAAAGCAAAGGGCTAACGAGTTCTTGTTCATTTAAATCTGGGATCTTTGAGGATGGGGGAAACCTTTTGGATACTAGTTCCATCATTTCATCCCAAATCAGTTCTTGGAACGAAAAATTGAGAAAGGACAGCGGTGCTGCATCCCAGTATGGTAAGAGGGCTGATAGCAAATCAAACCGCAAGAGACTTAAACCTGGAGAAAATCCTAGACCAAGACCAAAAGATCGCCAGATGATTCAGGATCGTGTAAAAGAATTGAGAGAAATCATCCCGAATGGTGCCAAGGTAAAACACCTTTGACCTATATATAGATTCTTATTCTTATTTTTATTTTATCTTTAGCGTTTCAAGAAAAAAACTTGATACCAAAGGTGGCAAAGCTCACCTATTTACTTCTAAATGGCTAGACTTGGGTTAAGATCTATACCTAACAGGTTAAATAGAAAAGTTAGCTAAAGGGAAACTGGTAGAAAGTTGCAAAAGTGTATTTTTTCTAATGCTTATAGCCTCCTAAATTGTTTTATCAACAGTCTATTTCTACCCAGACCCTTCTGACCTGTTACGCAATTTTGCCACCTATAATTTCAAAACCCCAAGGGATTCCTAGTTGCAAACTTATCAGCAGTTGTTCTATAAATTTACCTAGGCCATGTGAATTGGCCGGTTTGCACGGATGTATTAGGGAAAAAGAATGATAATTTTCTATTTTTTTTGTCGTTAAAACCAGTGTAGCATCGATACTTTGCTGGAACGGACCATCAAGCACATGCTTTTCTTGCAAAGTGTTACAAAGCATGCAGACAAGTTAAAACAAACGGGGGAATCTAAGGTATGGGTTTATATGTATATGTTACCATCTCGTTTTGATGTTGACTGACGAATCTGAGTAATATCATGTGTAAAAGAAATCATTCACTTTGAAATTTCATAATCTGATGTTTGTCAGTTTGTTTATTTCAAACTTATAATGATTTTTCATAGTTATGAGACACGCATCTTGTAGAGACGTTAGAATTTGCTGATTCCTTGATTGTAGAATGCAACTTATACAAATGCGAACATGGGATAAAAGGAAGCAATTTGGTCTTTCTGGGGAAAAAAAGGAGACGAAATCTGAAAAATTAGAGAACAAGGATAAATGACTATATATATCGTGTTGAGAGTTTGGAGTAATAGGAACACGAAAGGGAAATTCGAAGGACAAGGTTAGGTTAGACTTTAGTACATAGTAGTGTATGAGTCATGATTTAACAATTTTGTTTTCATTGCTTCAGTTTACACTTGTGTATGTTTTAGAACTGTGAAATTAATTAATCAAAATCTGATGATCAGTTGTAATTCGGGTGCTTGGATATGCACCTTCAAAGTATTTGTTGTGATATTGAATGTAACTAAAAAGACCTTTGGTAGATGAGTAGCCACTCTCTCAAAAAAAATCCAGAATAGTTTACAGCTTAAACAACCTCACTGATATTGAAAGTCAAGCTGCAGTTCTTGTGCTCTTTGCCAAGAAGTAACCAATTTCTGTAGAGGTAACACACTTCTATGACTTACTTACTTTTAGATTGTCAGCAAATACGGTGGCCTATTGTTGACGGACAACTTTGAAGGAGGAGCAACATGGGCATACGAAGTTGGTTCACAATCAATGGTTTGCCCCATTATAGTTGAGGATCTTAAGTTGCCTCGTCAAATGCTTGTCGAGGTATGCACTGCTGGAGACCATTTTATCACACAAAGGCATTGGACCTTCCATAAACTTCATCATATATGTATATTTCTGTTAGAGATGGCAAGATGGTCGGGTCGGTGAGTAAAATGGGTTGGGTAAAAGGTCAAAGCAGGTTGGGTTGACCACAAAAACTTTCTTATATGTGGTTGATACACTAAATCACAAAATTATATTGTTACATTAATTTTACAATTTGGGCGGCTTCAATTCTGTTGTAACTATTATTTTACCGGGTAACCCATTTACCCCCCACCCCCAAAAAAAAAAAAAAAAAAAATCTGTTATAACCATTTGACCTGTTCTTTGGATTGGAATTTGATTAATCATAACCCAAGTCATATATTTCGTATCGACTTGAACCAGATGAATCATAACCCAAGTCTACTCAGTCAAAGTAGATGGATTGCAATTGCCACCTCTAGTTTCTATGTATGTTGCTTATGTGTCCATGTGTTGGTTTGCAGATGCTTTGTGAAGAAAGAGGTTCGTTTTTAGAGATAGCCGATGTTGTTAAAGGATTGGGATTGACAATCTTGAAGGGGGTGATGGAGTCTCGTAATGGGAAGATATGGGCACACTTTACTGTAGAGGTATGTCTCGAATGTCTCTCAACAATCAAATCAACTAACCCCAAAAATTCTGACGATTTTTTTAAACCTTTTATTGTGTAAACAGGCTAACAGGGATGTGACACGAATGGATATATTTATCTCACTAATTAGTCTCTTCGACCCAGCTGCAAAAAATGGTGCATCAGCAGCTGGATGTGATGTGAATGGGAATGTTTCAGTCCACGAACAATCTTTCAACGAATTAGCGACTAATCCCGCAACTGTTGGACCACATAATATTATAGAGTAATGCCACTGTGTGGCTTGGAGAGATGTTGAGAGCAGCTCTGCTATGACCGACATTGATCCCAGCCTGGTGTTCGTGATCAACCAAGTGTTTGCTTGTTATTAGCTCGTTGGTGGATTACCTATTGCTTAGAGAATTCGTGTTAGTTTCTTGGAGCTTCAATGCCCATGGAATCTTGGTGGGCATTGTCATGTATTTATTAATTGGTCGTGTTTTAAATTAGTTTGCCCTATGTTTTTTTTGCTACATTGAAGAGTGTGAACTGATGGGGCCGATATGTTACAACACTTTATGTGTCAAGTGTATTGCAACATTTTCTATCAGAATCTCACTTAAGTCACTTGTTTCCAGGTGTGTCATCTGAGTACTATACATCTTTTAGCTAGCTTACAATGTTCATGACGACAAAGAGGGCTAACCTTGCTTAAAGTTCTATCAAACTTATGATACTAAATAAAGAATCAGATTATAAACAAATAAAAAGCAACATGGCATGGGAAAAAAAAAAACAATTCTATTAGGATGGAAGTACAACCGATGGCTGTGATCGAGATGAAAACACAAGCTAAGTAAGATTTAATTAAGTAGAGATGTGGCCAACAACTGGTTCAACAATTTCATACCAAACAGCTGCAGTACAGAAATTTAGCTCATGTCTTTTAAAAATGGTACGACATGTGCATGATGTTGTTTAATTGAATCAATTGCTTTAACAGCAAATGTGTCATCCTCAGGGTAGTAAGCAATGGGATCAGGTAACAGAGGATGTGAAACATTAAGCACGCCTTCAAGAGTTGCATGAAGACAATAAGCTGAGTATGTGACGTGATATCCACCTTCCTGCACAATTAAGATTCGCCCATTGCTATGATCATCGGCTAAATTTCGAATTATCTGCCCGATGTCTCTATAACCTTCCATTGTCAAGCACTGTCTCCCATTTGGATCAAACTGCAACAAAGACAGTATCTCTTATAAAATACACTACCGAACTGGGAAATAAAAAACTAATGAGTGGTAATGGTCCCTTTGCTCAAAATTGCGGAATTGGTCCATCACCGATACTAAAATAAAATATTAACTTACAGCACTTGAATCTTGGCCAACAACGAAAACCATCATATCAGGCTCAAAGTTTTTAACAGCAGGAGCAACCACCTCAGTCATTATGTATTTATACCCCTTATCCCCTGTCCCATAAGGTAAAGGTATATTCAAATTATACCCAAATCCTGCTCCTTCACCTAGCTCATCAATACCTCCATTTTGAGGATGAGATGATCCCCATGAACCATGATTCATATGAAGCGAAATGGTAAGAACTTTATCAGACCGGTAAAACCCCTCTGCAGTCCCATTACCGAAATGAACATCAATATCAATAATCACAACCCTTTGGCAACCTGAATCCAAAGCATATTGAGCAGCAAGACCAGCATTGTTAAGAAAGCAATAGCCATCAGCTTGATTAGGTTGTGCGTGATGACCTGGCGGTCTAACGAGTGCATAACAAATTTTAGCATGTCCATCAAGTATATACTTCATTGCTGAAAGTGTAGCTCCGGCAGCTAAAAGTGCAGCATTCCATGATCCAGGGTTCAGAGATGTTCCGTGACAAAAAGTCTTCCCTCCATTCTTATCTGCTTCGACTAGGGAATGTATATATTCTGTTATAAACCCATATCTAACATATGTTAGGACTTAGAAGCATGATTTAGTGACCAATCAGACCAATAACATAGGTAACTATTGAGACTTGCATTTCTTTTAGGACAGTTGCCTCTTGAAAACATGACAAATTTGCATGTTTTTTGAAACCTCTACAAATGCCATTAAATTAGTCATCAATAGAGTTTTGCACTTACATAGTTACATTAAGTAACTACTCATCAAGCCATAAATGAAACCCCAAATCATTAAGAGATCCTAGAAGAGTACAGTCTGGCCCCCAAAATTGGTTTTACTCTTTGATCATAAGATTCGATCATTATATAGTTGTGCCCATGTTTGTTTGTTCAAATACGTACTTTATATTCATCTCATTTACAAGTTTACATGGTTGTTTTATATCTATTGTATCAAAAACATTTAATATGGATCCTTTTTCCGAATAAATGGACATACACAAACGAAAATAAACCAGTTTGACATTCACATATGTAAATGAAGAAACAAGAATTGTTTTCAATTAGCTTAAAAATAAACGAACATAAACCAAAGAGAAAATAGATGTAGCATAGCATGGTTAGATAAAGCATTTGGTGTATAATTATAATTACTGAGTGTAAATGCTATTTTGATGTGGAGCATTTAAAAAATTTACAAACGCTAGTTGCTATAATAAAACGCTGGTAGACAAATTAAGCAGTGAAAATGAGGGTAGGGTTTACCTTGAGTATGGAAAGAGAGTAACTGGGAGATTTGAGCAGGCCTAGAGGAATGCCAGGAAATAAAAGACGAAATGGGGCCACGTTTAAGGATAGAAAACATGTTTCTGATCCTGTCGGGGTTTTCGGGGTGTTTTTCCAGAACATCAAGAAAGCCAGGGTCTATTCCTGAATCAAACACTCCTTTGCCAGTGTCATGATCCAACATACCATCCTCCCAAAATACATTTATATGATCACGCCCTGTCGCCATAGTTGCTGCTGCTGCTGCTGCTGGTGGTGGTTATGGATCGGTATTTAATTGGTTGGATATGGTACTTGTACTTCTTTTTGCAACCTGGTGGTTAGGTAGATTTGTTTTGTTTTTTTTTCTGATGTGAAAATGAAGGACCCACAACGTCATGCGATGTCCTACAGTAGCGCAAGTTTATTAAATCATGCAGATCGAAACTTACAGTGGAATTTTTGTTGACTTTTTTTTTTTAACCTTTACACATCGAAAATCACGTGAATTTTTGTTGTTTTTCTTTTTAACCCTTGACGATCACCCTGCTCAATCGATTGCCACTTTATGTGGAAAAAAAAAAATTGAAAAAACTTTACGCTTTTTAAATCGAAAAAAAAACCTTTACGCTTTTTTCAAATAATAGTTTCGCCAGGTTAGTCCCTCCGTTAATAATAGCCACCCGTTTTGTCGCTTTTATCCGCTTTGCTCGCTTTTTATCCGCTTCCGCTTTTTTACGTTTTCCGCTTTCATTCGCTTTTATAGTTTTGTCCGCTTTTCTTACATTTTATCCGTTTTTTTACATGTTTTGTCCGTTTTTTTACGCTTTTATCGGTTTTCATCCGTTTTCTTACATTTTTGTCCATTTTCCTTACATTTTTCGCTTTTTCAGACGCGTTTTATCGGTTTTCATCTGTTTTTTTCTTTTTTTTAGATTTTCTTACATTTTTCTTAGATTTTTGTCCGTTATTCTTACGTTTTGTCCATTTTTCGTACGTTTTTATCGGTTTTCATCTGTTTTTTTCTTTTTTTTAGATTTTCTTACATTTTGTCCGTTTTTCTTTCGTTTTTTGTACTATTTCAACATATTGAAAATTTTTTCCAAAAAGAAAAAAAAATAGGAATTTTTTTTTTTCATTTTCAAAAATAATATTTCCAAACGTGTAATTTTTTCATTTTTTTATAAAAAAAAAACGTAAATTTTTTTAAAAAATTTTAATTTTTTTTCTGATTTAAAAAACGTAAAGGTTTTTTTTTTTTTTTTTTTTATAAACTTAAAGGTTTTTTTTTTAAAACGTAATTTTTTTTTAAATTTAATTTTTTTTAAAATTAATTTTTTTTTTTCGATTTAAATTTTTTTTAAAACGTAATTTTTTTTTTTTTTCCAAATTAAAATTTTAATTTTTTATTTTTATTTTTTTCCACGAGGCAAGCCACGCCACACAAACCCAGTGATTTGACATGCCACGTAGATTGGAGAAAGTAGAGTACCATATCGATACGAAAAAAAAGACACTACCTAACGCAAAGTTGCAAAAAGTATGAGATACCATATCAGACGTTGAAGAAAGACGCTATTATTTAATGTTTTAAACACACTTTTATTAATCTCTAAAAGGTTTTGTAATTCGTTGCTAATAGGCGAGAATTAACTTTGCAACACGAGTCAATCCCCTATAAATTGTGTAGAAAATATATATATAGGAATATATTAACTACAATTTTAGGCTAAAAATATGTGTCCTTATTCGGTTATGGTCCTTGATTTTTTCTTGTAGGTCATTATTCATCAGATGTGTATTTATTGTGAGGAGTAGAGGTAATTGGGGTACAAAAATGTAATGTTTATCCTCTATATATATATATATATATAGGAAGGATCCAATAAAGAATAATTAAAATGAGAGGGTAAGAATAAACACACATTTTAATATGGGAGGAAAATTTGAATGAAGATGATCCATTTAGAAAGCAAGATCTAGAATGAGCTGGTTGTAACACTTCCCATCCTTCTTATTTTATTATTCTTCTTATTTGATCCTAACTCTATATATATATATATATATATATATATATATATATATATATATATATATATATATATATATATATATATATATATATATATATATATATATATATATATATATATATATATATATATATATAATATAGGGATAGCTTGACTATAATTTTTAAGAATTGGCTACAATTAATTAATATATATATATATATATATATATATATATATATATATATATATATATATATATATATATATATATATATATATATATATATATATATATATATAGAGTCCCTTTATTTTCGTAACCCACCTTATCTCATGGAATCTGCGTAACCACTTATGTACTCCTAATAATGCATAGTGTGCAATATATCAATGCAAAATGACATTTTTGAAAATATATCTACATTTTTTAAATATTAAACTTTTATTTAATCTAAAAGGGTATAATAGTAAAAGACATTTTTTTTATTTTTAAATCTTTTTTTTTTTTTTTTTTTTTTTTTTTTTTTTCAAATTTAGTGCATATATGTTTTTAAGCTAGCATGTTTCCAAATTTAGTGCATATATGTTTTTAAGTTAGCATGTTCCAGATTTAGTGCATACATGTTTTTTTAAGATAACATATTTCCAGATTTAGTACTAAAATATATGTTTTCAGAAATAGTTAGGTGCATGTGTGTTTTTTTATATAACATAAATTTACAACAAACAAAGAACATAAATGTTATACACAAAATTCGATATCGATTGAAATACAACAAGTATACAAATTTCTAAAATGCATGAATACATGAATCTAATCGATCTATACACGTGAGCACTAATAATATATAACACAAATGGACATATGTGCACACTTATTGTTATCAACATTTTTAGAAGTCGGACATATATGTACACCCGTAGCCGTCAACATTTTCAAAAGTCGGACATATATCCACACTGTGAGCGTGAACATTCTTTTAATTACACCGATACAAAGAAAAGTATAAAATTAGCAACATTAATATTATTAAAATAGAATTACAAAGAAAAGATATTTCATAACACAAACAAGTAGGAAACGAATTTTTTAATTTATAATAACTAGTATAACACATATGCACGCTTTAAAACATACATGCATTCATTTATCCTTGAATTTATATTAACCTTAAAACATATACGTACATCACTTTTATTGATTTTACACAAGCCAAAAACACATATGCACCATTTCAATGATTTTATATTAGCTTTAAATGCACAATTTAGAACATATATGTAATAGCTAAAACTTTCGATAGATAGTGTAAGGTAAAAGATAATAAAAGCACACTTTTCGATCAAACTCACCTACGAAACATTTAAATACTAATAAACTAATAAGCATACAAGTTCATACATGTTCATGAGAACTTGTATGTTTTAGACGAACTTGTTTTCAACAATTAGTGTTATGAAACATGCATGTTTTGAACCATAATTGTTATGAAACATGCATGTAAACCACGCCTTCTCGTATTAACATGTTATTCTTTCTTTCCTAAACACCCATGTTGAGTTTAGATTACCTACATATTATTTTTTAAACACTCATTTCCCTCAAAGTCAAATTTTTTAACATACGTAGCTAACTAATTTGACTAGAATTATCTACAAATCAATATCAAACTTCATCAAAACTTCAATACAAAAACTTTGTTGGGCAACATATAATGTATCCAATCATCGAATAAATTTTTAACATACTATAAAAATTTTGTTGGTTTTATTTAATACCCAAATTCAAGACATAAACCAACTTCATACTCGGGTTATATCCATATAAATATTCAACCCCAATTACCCAAACCAAATAACCATAATTAATTTGGATCGAACTTTGCTAAAAAAAAAAAAAACAGTCGAACGGTTTTTTGTTTAATCCATTTATTGAACATCCCCAACCACACTCATTCAATTAATATTACCCGTGTTAAGATAATCAAAACATGAAATCTAAAACAAAAACATAACCAATATCCATGATTAGAATTTATCTGTGAAGTTTTTGAAGGAAAAAACACAAAAACATCACATAGCTTTTCGAACAAAACTATACATACACAACACAAGGGTAATGAATGAACCTTATATTATACTATCGGAGACAGAGATCCATTGTTGTTTCTTCATTATTTCTTTCGAAAGAATTACCAATAGAGACTCAAAACAAGGTGTAGGTGGCGGCGACTAGGTTTTTTAAGAGGAAGTGAGAAATAAATGTGAAATTTATAATTGATCTAACTTTTATTGAATTATATCGGTGAAATGTAAAAGATGGTCGTGGCTATGGTAGTGAATCACGGTGAATATGATGATGGAAGGACTTGTGGTTGGAGGTCAGAAAATGGTGTTTGTAAAATAGATTGAGAAAAGAGGCGGCTAGGTTTTGGAGATGGAAAGAGAGAGAATGAAAGAAGTTAATGATGACGGTTTTGTAGGTGTATATAAAATCTTTTAATTTTTTATGCAATGACTATAATACCTTTTTTACTTTTTCTGATTTTACTTTTTATTTGACTATTTACAAATATGCCACATTCATTTTAACCATAGATCAACTCATCCAATGGTTTAAAAGGGGTTCTCGCAGTCCTCGCATGACGAAAGTAGGTTCTGAAAATAAAGTTTCACTATGTATATATATCAAATAAAAAGACCAATATCCGTAAAAAGATAATTTTTTTTTTATAAAAAGTTCTCGAAAAATTCCACAAGATCGGGTATGATGGTACATGAAAAAGTTGTGAAAAACATTTTTCTAAAAGTGGATATATTTTCCGAAAGAAAATTATGAAAAAATACGTTTGCGCATTATATCGTTTTTTTGTGCATCAAAAATTGGTTTTTGCACCTAACTTCTTTTGAATTTTTTCATCAAAATAACATTGCGTATCTAACTAAAACAATGCATCAAAATTTTTTTATGATCAAAATTCGCTTTTGTGCATTAAAAACGATCAAACTCAAAATTATAAAAATATTTTCACAAAAGTTTATGTATATAAAAATAAAGTATTCACCGCTAGGTAGCGATTTCCTCAACCGTGGGCCCACCTTCTAAACCCTAACATAGAAAAGTGCCAAGTCATGTATTCGTTGCCTCTTGGCAGCGATTTCATAGAAAAAGCTACCCTTGGAACTCATGAAAATAACCTGGAAATCGTATGGAATGACTACTTAGTCCGACGAGATTAAAACAACAATTTAAGGCCGGTAACTCTTTCATTCACAATTTAAGTTGCCAAAATATACATGTATAGGTGTTCTTCACGAGATTAAAACGACAATTTAGGTGTTCTTCTTGTTCTTTTCTTTTTTTTCCTCAACCGGCTATGTTGGTGGTGGTTGTTGTGGTGCTGTGTTGGTGGTGGTGTTGTTGTGGTGCTGTGTTGGTGGTGGTGTGGTGTTGTTGGTGCGGCCGTGGTGGTGGTGTGGTGGGGGTTGGTGTTGTTAGGTCATGAGTTTAAGCACGTACTCTTTAATTGGTGCATGAGCTTAGTAGATAATATTGATGCTTGGAACATCTATCTTTGGGGTTCGTGATGGCCAACATTGTACAAGCAGCTAGTTGGTGCAATAGGTTCACGATTGAAGCTTTCTTTGTGAAGCCACGACCACCGCCCAACCGTGACGGTAAAGTAAAGAGTTCAAGTATTCGTTGATGGGCTTCACATGGGCCTTTTAAGGTATGCCTATTGTTTGTTTTTGTTGTTTATGTATATGTATAATGTTAAAGTAATTGACTGAATTATTTTTTTTAGACGTGATATTGGAGAGTTATCGAGTTAGAATGTTGATTTTTTTAATCTTGTAGAGCTCTATCCGAGAGCGTGTTCTGGCGCATACAAGAGGAAGTTTCAACGTCGTATGATGGATAGTTTTTTGGTGAGTTGTTATTTAATCACGCCATTTAGTTTTTTGTATATCATAACAATATTGATTTTTGTTGATATTATATATACTTTATAGGAAGCGCAACCTACCTTAAGACTTGTACCCGATGCACATGAGTCCGAACAGGATTGGTTCCGTGATAGCAAAGCATTTTTTGACGGGCGTAGTATCGAACCACCACCAATACCCCCGCCTAAAGACCAATATAGCCGTGACGATGTTCCAGAATACGTGTATCGACAATTGACGGAACTAGAGAACTTGAGAAAGGCTCAGGATGCCAAGATAAAGGAACACGACACAATGCTCCAACAAATATTTGGTTACTTTAGTGGGTTCCCGAACGCGCATGTATATTTTTATTTTTTTTCTGCTAATTACTTGTTATTTGTTTTAAAAATTACTAAACATACTAATATTGTATGTAGGGCTTCGGGCAGGCTGGTTCAGGATCTAGTGGGTTTCCTAACGCCCAGGTATATATTTATTGTTTTTTTTTCTGCAAATAACTTGTTATTTGTTTTAAAAATTACTAAACATACTAATATAGTATGTAGGGCTTCGGGCAGTGGGTTCCCGAACACGCAGGTATATTTGTATTGTTTTTTTTCTGCAAATAATTTGTTATTTGTTTAAAAATTACTAAACATACTAATATTGTATGTAGGGCTTCGGGCAGGCTGGTCCAGGATCTAGTGGGTTTCCTAACGCCCAGGTATATATTTATTTTTTTTTTTTTTCCTGCAAATAATTTGTTATTTGTTTAAAATTTACTAAACATTCTAATATTGTATGTAGGGATTCGGCGAGGCTGGTCCAGGAATTACTGTGTTCCCGAACGCGCATGTATATTTGTATTGTTTTTTAGACACCCAAAACAAAAACAAGTGTGGAAAACTAGAAGGGGGGTTGAATAGTTTACCGATTAAAAACTTTGTTTTGAAACTTATTGAAAGATCAATTGATATTGATCTTAGATATGTTAGTGAAATATGTAAACAATATATAAAGAGTAGATAAGGAAAGAAACAATCAAACCACAACAAGTTGTTTATAATGGTTCGGTCTACAAGAAGTTTTTTTCATTGCCCTACTCCACTCCCCGAGTCTCACACTCGAGAGTTTAATTTCACTAGTCAACAAGCTCCTTTCACTGGCGGAGAAACCTTTACACTTCGCTTACACACTATTTCCGACACTAAGCTAAATGTCGAGTTCTTTTCAAGGGTACAACCACTCCCACACACAATGTATTTTAAGGACTAAAATACTAACCACTCACACTCACAAGATTATGATGGTTTGGTACAACAATGAAGTATGAATCAACACAAGATCATACAACAACAAACAAACAAGACTTCCAACTTCGTTGAAGCTTGAATGTGACTTGATCTTCTTTGCTACAAAGAGATCACTAATATGATATGAAACCGAGTTAGAAAGGTTAGAGAGAAGGAATGTATGAGAGTATGATAGAAAGGGATGAAAACTACTTGGTTTGGCTTTGCTATTTATAGCCAAAACACTCAAGAAGTTAACCACGGACCACGGAACCCTTAAAAGGGTTCCGCCTGTTAAATTATGGTGCCACCGAGGTCTGACAGCAAGATCTCAAAATCTTGCCAAAGTCAACCATATCTATGCAAGATTGTGTAAGATATGTAGAGCCTAAATCTATACAAAGTATCTATTGAAATCTTCCAATGATTTCAATGATGCATCACATGATGTCATGTGTTTGTTTTTCTATTTTTAGAAATATGTAAATACATATGTAATGTTTAGTTTTTAAGAAATCAAAACATTCTAAAAACTACTATCATACATTATGGTTTAGAGTCATATCAAGATATGGTTAATCACAATGTAAATGCTTGAGTGATGAAGATATTATTTGAAAATGCTTGTTTTAATATCTATTAAACTTGACAAGCTTTAAGCTTTATAAAAATTAAATTTACTTTTGTCGTTAACAAAACTTAGGTAAAGATAAAAAAATATAAATAACGTTTAATGACGATATTTGTATTAATAACAAGCATAAAATAAGACACATCAACCTTTATGCTAAACAAAGTAAAAGCAACTTATCCAAGTCTAATGTCATGGATGGCGGCAGCCTTTAATTTGGCCGCAGATAGACCACAATCAACAAAGTAATCATCTTCATAATCATTGTAGTCACATGTACCATCTTTCCATTGCTCCAAAAGAGTACTCTTGTTCCTCCACTACCAAAATAATTAGTCTCGTTAGGATATTCCAGAACTTCATCATCGACACTATCAGAAACAACCACATTACCTACCTTAGAGAATGGGTTACCTACCTTAGTTGAAGAATCAACCTTTTTTAGAGGTTTACCATCATCATCCACAAGAGTAACCTTCCCCTCAATAATTAGTGTTTCAAGCTTTCTAATTTTCTCAACAATAGGAGTAGTACTAGTGCTACCATAATCGCCCAAAGCATAAGTACAAGGAGAGGAAGAAATACTAGGCTTAGTAGCCGTAGCCTGCTCCTTCTCCTTACCACTCGGAGGAAAACCATCAACACCCTCCTCACCCAACGAATTCAAAACATCAAAAGGATTGAAAGACTTAGTGTTCATACCCGATTTATCATTGGAAGAAGAAGTCTCTTTCTGAACCTTAGGATCAGAACCTTGCTTAGTAGCTGTCTTCGATAAAGGTCTCCAAAATTTAGGTTTTGGCTTGTTAAGCCTAACACCACCAATGGGCCGAGATTGAGACGAATCAGCCACACTCTTCCCTTTATTCTTTCGATTTCTTACCTCAATGAAGCCCTCTTCATGATTATCCACTGGATTAAACACCTTGGCTGCCACATTAATGTCATTTCGAACAGTTTCCTTGACACATTTTGGACAATCAAAAAGAGCATGCCCAAATGATTTACAATTAATACAATGAGGAGGCTTCCATTCATGTTCGACGTTAATAATTTCCGTATTATAACTATAATACTAATTATGTGCAAGTAACAAATGATTATTTATTTATGTTAGGGTGCTATGAATCGTGAAAAGAGAGATGTCCGTCCTGGACGTTTTATGAGAAGCCCGTATGAGGCTTTGCCATAAACGACTGTGATTCCTAAGAAACGGGCTGGCAGGAGTAAGAATAATGCGATTTCAGCCAATATTTGCCCGTTAGATCTTGGAAAAGCTGTTGATGATGAAGATGATGATAGGGTTGAGATTTTACGTTCTAATTATACCGGAGAGTATATTTTATTTTATAACGTTGACCCTACTAAGGTAATCATAACACTACTTGAATATTTTTTTTAACAGTGATTAACAACTTTGTATTGATATAGTAATTTACTTTTGGCTATTTAGGTTAGGCATAATAATTATGAGCCCTTAAATACTTTCCTGCGTAACCCTCAACCCATATACTTGGACTGTCATGTAATGGGTTTTGCATGTGAGCCACATTTTTGGAACGAACTGGTCCCTTTTTGGTGCAAGGGTAAAAGTGATGGTTGGCTGACAGACGATGTAAGTTTATTATTAAATGTTTAAATTGTATTTGAATAACCTTGTTTATAGAATGCCAAATAATAATTTTAATAAATTTTTATTTGAATTAGCATATCAATGCATGGATTGAGCTGCTAATTCGTCAGAGGCAAGCTGGTGATCGCTGGACAGTAGCTAAATCTACAGTTGCATCTTATTCTCCAGGCACTTCGGTATTCTTACTTGTGATGATAGTGCATTCTGTGGAACTTTGAGTGGGATGACACGTCCATACCCTTCCGGGATGAGGTAGATATGGTAAGTATTTGTGTTTAATGATTTAATACGTTTAGTATTTAATTTTATGTAAGTTAATGATTTTATCTTTGTAGGTGTGTATGCTAATTCATGCCGAAGGCAATCAATGGGTGACTGCCATCGTAAATCTTGTGGAGTCCCATATTACGGTTTTGGACTCGTTGCAAAGTGAAGTTAGGCCGGATAAGTTGCGACAACATATTGTTGCATGGACAAAAGTGTTAAATGAAAGTTTAGATATGCAAGGGTATTTTATGGTTACCGGACGCCAACATCATAACTTCTCATTCTCTTATAACGATTCCGTAAACTGGCAGCCGGATCTTTGGCGGCGGCTAGGGTTTAGGAGAGAATGTTGGTGTAGAGAGAGAGTAGGGTTTTTAGTGAGAGAAAGGAAAGTGTTTGGGGGGAGAGGTGGTATTTATATGGGAAGATAGGGACTCAAAAATAGTTATTATGGGTAGGAGGGGGGCTGGCCAAGGGTAAAAATGAGGGGCCAAACCTGTGTTTTTCGTAAACTTTCCTGATTCACCTCTCACGAGCTCCTATATTTCCCTATTAGCGTCTGACGTTTTCTATTTATAACTTTATTGTTTTTCTTTACGTTTTTCCACAAATTTTGAATATTAGCACGTTATATCTCGTGTAACGAATTAAAAGTTACGTTTTCTCTCGTTTTAGGATTTTACTGTGCCGACTCAAGTAGTGCCTATCATTACGGGCTATAACTCATAACATAACTCATTCGATACTAAAATAAATCATAAAAGCTAATAAAGGATACCAAGACAAGTCATAACTAACCGGAATAGCTCCTAACGGCAAACTACTCGGTCTAGCTAGCGTAATGCGGTTACCTAAAAGGGCTCCCTAATTTGCCAGTTGTCACAAAATTTGATAAGTTCCAACGATTTAATTTGAAAGACTTATTAACCTATAAAGCTTGTCACATAGAGGTCACATTGAGTTTTCGCGCTTATGCATGGGTATTTGGTCGAGAAAATCATTGGAGTCTCATTGAGTCGACACCACACGCGATGACACCAACCATTTCTAACTAACATGAAAATGAGATGCTTTGGAAATAAGAAATGGAATATATCCGAGGATAGAAAATATTTAATTGGAGATACATTAAAGACAAATTTATATTCTAGGTTGTGCCGAGTCCGTGGTTAGTATGCTCACTTTGAAGAAGTTGTAACCGTAACATTATTAGTGCAAAATACGAAGAATTATTAGTTACGCGCACGGATCCGCCTATAAATACCCCACGATTTCCAAAGATTTCAAATCATCCCATTTCACACACAACATTCATAGAACGTGAGAAGAAGTCGAAGGCAGATCTAGAGAAGCATACGGAGTTATCTCCAAGAGAGAAATCACTCCCTACGATAAGCATTAGCTTTTTATCTTTTCTTTACTTTCAATTCATGTATTTCGTAACATTAAACATTGAATTGATTGTTATAATTAATATGAGCGGCTACGCACCTCTTGGTGTTGGCCTAGTTATGATTCCTTAATTGTTTTGTTTGCGTTTACATTGCTTCCGTATAATTATTTCTAAGTGTATGCATGCGTAGTTTATTGGTAGCTACCTTGTTTCGGTAGTTTTGAATGGCTAGTTACTTAGGAGATATGACCAACTGACCCTAAGTGAGTAGACTGAGACGGGAAGGGTAAGATATGGCCAACTGACAACCCTTTCTACTTGTGCGATTTGACCAACTGATCACCTACCGTTTGGATGAACTTAAGAAGTAAGGGGTGAGTGTTTAAGTTGCTTAGGGGACCAGGAAAAACTGGACTTATGAAGGGACACCTGACTTCTCCAGTGGGACCTTTTGCTAATAGGTTAGGACGAACTGACTAAATGTTGTCCTAGCGACTTTGACCCCACCTGAAGTAATTGGAAGTAATTAGACGTAAACACTACTAATTAGGATGAGTAACTAGGTTAGCACCTCTCTCCTCTATTGATCACAACCTTTGCCTTTATCTGCTTTAGTAGTTAATTAGTTAATTCCTTTATCTGCTTTATCTGTGACACCTAGACTTATTATAAATCCATACACATAGCTCTTGGGACGACCTCGGTTTTACCGATTACTACACTACATACGACCGGGTACACTTCCCGTTAGTGCATTAGGGTAGACCATAGGTATAACGAGTAATTATAAATATTAAAACCTGGTCAGTAAAACCTGCATCAAGTTTTTGGCGCCGTTGCCGGGGAGTTATATTAGGATTTTTATTTAAGTCTTTATTTTATTATGATATTATGTCTCTCACGATGAATGGTTATCTCACTACCTCTAATGTTAAACAGGGAATCACTATTCCAGCTCTTGAAGAAAATGTAAAATTCGAGTTCTGGGGACTATGTCTGGAAGAACTAAAAAGATGTTGCTTTTATGGGAACAAGGATGAAGAAGCACACGAATACATCGCTAAAGTATGTTAAATCGCTGATTTGTTCCACGCACCTGGCATTTCCAGAGACCATATTATAATGAGAGTATTTCCTTTTACCCTCAAGGGAAGATCTAGAGATTGGCTGAAGAAACTACCTTCTGGATCTATCACAACATGGAGTGCATTCAAAAAAGCCTTTCTTAAAGAATATCGAACCCCTGCAAAAATCCTCCAGCAAGTTGATGAAATTAGGAGGTTCTGCCAATTCAATGATGAACCGCTATTCACAACTTGGGAAAGATTCAACGAAGCCATCCTCAAATGCCTGGAGCATAAACTTAACAAACACGAGCAACTGCAAATATTTTACAACGGGCTGAATATCAAAACCCGCAATTGCTAGACTCAAAAGAACATATCCCTTTAATGACCGCTGATAAAGGATGGACTAGAGTTGAAGAAGTATCCCTCCACTCTTCATCTTGGAATGAAGATTGGAATGATGACCCAATCGAGCTACAATCAGTAATCAAGAATTTGGAAGAGTTTGAAGTTGATATGCAATCCCTTACTCAAGAAGTAAAAATGGTTAAACACAAGTTCGATAAACCTATTGAAGAAAGAGTGACGGATCTCAAAAGGGCTGTAAAAAAGCTTGTAAGGGAATCTAGCAGAAAGCAAGAAGAAAGTGAAAAATTAGTATGGAACATCAAGAAAGATTACGACCATGTGCTAAGAACTCAAGCAGCTGCTATAAGAAGACTAGAAAATCAGGTCGAAGCTCGCAGAATCTGTCAGAATGAGAGATGAAGGGGAACTTCCTAGCACAACTGAACCTAATCCTCGGGACCTAGCTCATGCTATAACAACCCGAAGTGGATTAAACTATAAGGAACCAACTTACCCCTCAAGCTCGAATGTTCAGAATGAAGATATACCTCAAAACAGCAACAAGGAAACAGAGGACACTCAACAAACTGTGAAAAAAGTTCGTCCCTACGTTCCTCCAATACCATTTCCGGGAAGAATTAAGAAGGAACAAGAACGAGTGCAATTTCAGAAATTCATGGAAAAATTACAACAACTCAGCATTAACATTCCTCTCATTGAAGGTCTTGAGCAAATGCCCAAATATGCTAAATTCATGAAGGATCTCCTCAGCAGGTTACCCTAAATCAAAGGTGTTCTGCCGCCCTACTAAAAGACATGCCTCTCAAAGAAGAAGATCCTGGGAGCTTCACTTTGCCTTGCACCATCAGAAGTATCATGTTTGATAGAGCCCTTGCCGATCTAGGGGAAAGCATTAGTATTATGCCATTCTCACTCTACTCACGCCTGGAATTGAGGGACCTGAAACCAACTAGAATGTGCATCAAGCTAGCCAATAAAACAACTCAATATCCTAAAGGAATTGCTGAGAATGTCCTTGTCAAGATCGATAAATTTGTCTTCCGGTCGACTTCGTGGTCCTTGAAATGGAAGAGGATGATGTCCCCATTTTACTTGGGAGGCCCTTTCTTGCCACAAAGACACGCTATGATTGATGTCTTTAACAAGAAGATCTCTTTGGAAATTGGAAATAATAAGATTACTTTGACCTTGAGAAATCAATGAGATATGCTTCTTTCATCGACGACAACCTTGACGATCTCAACATTATCGAAGCTAATGCTCGAAACATGCTCGGGAATGCTTTCAACCTGACCCTTTGAAATCATTGAAATTTGAAGATGATGATGGCATGTCTAACGATGAAGGAGGCGAATGGGAAGAACACGATGTGAACAACCAAACATTTTGTTCAAGAAACATCTCGGAAAAAGTCGTCTTGTGGAAAACTAGAAGGGGGTTGAATAGTTTACCAATTAAAAACTTTGTTTTGAAACTTATTGAAAGATCAATTGATATTGATCTTAGATATGTTAGTGAAATATGTAAACAATATATAAAGAGTAGATAAGGAAAGAAACAATCAAACCACAACAAGTTGTTTATAGTGGTTCGGTCTACAAGGACTCTTTTCCTTGCCTTACTCCACTCCTCGAGTCTCACACTCGAGAGTTTAACTTCACTAGTCAACAAGCTCCTTTCACCGGCGGAGAAACCTTTACACTTAAACACACACTATTTCCGACACTAAGCTAAATGTCGAGTTCTTTTCACGAGTACAACCACTCCCACACACAATGTATTTTAAGGACTAAAATACTAACCACTCACACTCACAAGATTATGATGGTTTGGTACAACAATGAAGTATGAATCAACACAAGATCATACAACAACAAACAAACAAGACTTCCAACTTCTCGTTGAAGCTTGAATGTGACTTGATCTTCTTTGCTACAAAAGAGATCATTAATATGATATGAAACTGAGTTAGAAAGGTTAGAGAGAAGGAATGTATGAGAGTATGATAGAAAGGGGTGAAAAACTACTTGGTTTGGATTTGCTATTTATAACCAAAACACTCAAGAAGCACCACGGACCACGGAACCCTTAAAGGGTTCCGCCTGTTAAATTATGGTGCCGAGGTCCGACAGCAAGATCTCAAAATCTTGCCAAAGTCAACCATATCTATGCAAGATTGTGTAAGATATGTAGAGCCTAAATCTACACAAAGAATCTAGTGAAATCTTTCAATGATTTCAATGATGCATCACATGATGTCATGTGTTTGTTTTTCTATTTTTAGAAATATGTAAATACATATGTAATGTTTAGTTTTTAAGAAACCAAAACATTCTAAAAACTCCTATCATACATTATGGTTTAGAGTCATATCAAGATATGATTAATCACAACGTAAATGCTTGAGTGATGAAGATATTATTTTAAAAAGCTTGTTTTAATATCTATTAAACTTGACAAGCTTTAAGCTTTATAAAAATTAAATTTACTTTTGTCGTTAACAAAACTTAGGTAAAGATCAAGAATATAATTAATGTTTAATGACGATATTTGTATTAACAATCTCCACCTTTTTGTTGAGGACAAAACATAAATTTTATTTTTATAAAAGATGTAAAGATTGTACACGAGTTATAAAAATACCGGTTTAGAACTTGAAAGAAAAATGATAATGCAAGTATATGATGTTGACTTTTCGTAAAGTCAAAGTCTTCACTAGTTGAAGCATGATGTTGATTTTTCGAGAAAGTCAAAGTGTGCATTGACTTTTCAGAAAGTCAAATATTACCAATGAAGTATCATGTTGACTTTTTCAAAAAATTAATGTATGCAGTTTGACTTTTTCAGAAAGTCAAATATAACCAAGTACTATATATTTCTCTCCCTTTTTGTCTCAACAAAAAGAAGATCCGAGGCGGAATGTGTAATGAGCCCTTAGCCATTATCTCCCCCTTGACCAATGCTCCCCCTAAACTAGGTGCCAATGAAAAGATACATAGATTGTGAAAAAGCTACAAAAAGAATTGTTAGTAATAAGCATCATCACAAGCATTTCCAAACACTATGTAATAAGCAACAACAATATAAGAAACACCATTCATTCGTTAAATTTTTTCGTGATTTTAAGAATCATGAAAGGAGAACACAATGAAGTGTTTAATACAATGATAAAATCTTTAAAAAAAAGAAATTATCCAAAAAAAATACAAGAAAAATCCTAGAAAATAAAAAATGCTTAAAAGAAATAATCTATGACCCTCCTATTGAGGTGGTGGATGAGCAAGAGCATTTAGGCGCTCGAGGATGTGATTGAGGATGAACCTCATTTCCTATTGGAACTCATGGACCATCACCCGGGTCCGTTCGGTTGTTTGGGCGGTTTGCTCACAATTGGAGCAACCATGCCTAGGAGGGTAGTATGGTTGATGATTTTGTGGTGGTGGAATGGTGGAGGTGTTGGTGTTAGTGTTGGTGTTGGTGTTTGGTGTGGTGATGATTGAGGCTAGCAAAGCACTTTGCATTTGCATAGCATCACTTAGATGAGAATCCACCATATTTGAGAATTGGTGGAGATGTTGGAGTTTGGCTTGAATCTCCTCTCTTGTGGGATGATCTTCCCACATGGACTCCTCAATGTCCTCTATGTGAGGAGACATTGATGTAGGAAGTAGTTGATCCCCATATAAAGGACCATGGATATCCTTGTGGATAGGGTGGAAGAGAAGAGGTCTTGGCCCTAACGGGGCGTTTGGGTCAAATGATGGTCTAGGAGACTCATGAGCAATCCGCTCAATAGTACCAAAGGATGGTAGTGGTGGTGGATGATTGGGCCTAGGAGGCAAATCTTCCAAGTCCTCCAAGAAAGGATTTGGAGAAGTAGGTGGTGTAGAAAATAACTCCAATGGGACGAGTGTTGGAGATTTTGGAGGTGATGGTTTTTTTGATGTTTGGACGGGAGCCGGTGGTGGTGAGCTTGGAGTCTTTGTTGGTGGTGGAGTAGTGATGGTAATGGGTGATTGTGGAGGTGGTGTAGGAGTAGCTAAAGTGAGGTTTGTGTCATCCTTTATGGGAGATGAGATAGTTAGTGGGGATGACTCGGAGGAAGAGCTCAAGTTGACAAAGCAACAAGTTCTTACGCAATCCTAGCGGTTTTCTTGCAAGGCTTGGTTGATGGTGAAGTTTTTGTCATTTTGACTTAAGCTTTTGCTAGTAGATGGTGAGAATTGAGAAGGTGTGAAGATGATCATGGTAAAACCTCTTAATTTATAGGAATGGAGAATTATGGAGAAGTGTGTTTGATTTGATGTTAAACCATAGAAGAGATGAGGTTTATAATGATTTTGAAGTGGGTTTAATATTAGTCATATCACCCAAGTCAATCCATACAAGAAGGATGGAGTGAAGAGGCAAAGAGTTGCAATAAATGTGTTCTAATGATTGTGAGATCCTAACAATCAAGGAACCAAATTTTGGTTCCTTCCTTTATGCAAAAGGGCTCCTTGGGTGGATTTTCAAATTTTGAATTTTGGTGGAAAATGGATTTCTATATGCCTAAGTATGTTATACTAGTTCTAATATGGGTAATAACTAGTTAAGATTAACTTACAAGCAATGTATGGTAATTTGGAAAGTCGAAATGAGCGAAATTGAGAAAATTACCGTAGGATCTACGCCACCAAAATTTTACACAAAGGAACCAAAAAAATGGTGTCTTTGGTCCGCTGTCTGGTGCACGGGCGGTACCAATTTTACAACAGATGGTACCAAAATTTGGTGCCGTCGATCCGTGGACACTAAGAAACTCCACATAATGCTTTTTAAGGGTCTGGGACTTTTCGAAACACGAATTTTGCTCAAAACATGTGACATTAATTATTTCTAGTTAGGAAAAGTAAATAACACATACACAAACATAGTGGAGCATAGACTTTGACCAAGGGCTAGCGATTTTCACATTAAAGTGAAAATGGGTAAAATTTGATAACACACTTGTGCTATCCCCCTGCATGAGATTATTAATGTTAATGTCTTGTTCCAAGCACTCCTTAAGAGGACTCTCACTTGTCTAACTTCTTGTAAATCTTGATCATCATCCTTCCAAGGCACTTGAACATCCCCTTGGTTTGCTTGAACTCCGCTGATTCATTCTCAATCTCAGGAAGAGACTGATTCGTGGTGAAGTGAGTGGTGAAAAACACAATATCAACGTATATCAAAATAACCGTAAAATTCGACAAATCAACCCTTTAGGAAAAAGGTTAACGTATCAAACCTTACGGGTGTGATAAAAGTGATACCGGAAAAGTGATTTCCCGGGTCGTGTCCCAACGAGGTGTGAATGGAAGGAATCGTTGAGTTTCGTGATTTATAACTTGAATTGGTTTAATGATTTTTGGATTTGAATTACGTTTCTACAAATCAATGAACGGGAAAGTAATTAAGGCAAGGGAACCCTAATAAACTAAAAATAAACTATTACTAAGCCTAAGGAATGATAAAACGAAGCTACACTAAGTCTTAGGGTGCAAAAACGTAAAAACGCTAAGAACCGGGAACACACCGAGCCCCCGAAAGTGAAAAAGATGCAATCTAAGTCCTACGAGTGCAAAACTAATTTTCTTACATTCTAAACGACTAAAAATGATTTTAGGAAAAAGCGGAATATTTTTTCGACTTTTATTTTATTTATTACGAATTAAAACTATTTTAATCTAATTAAATTATAAAAAATACTAAAACTTTTTGGAAAATTCTGAAACTTTTTATAAAAATACTAGATACTATGATAAGCCTAAGAAAAATAAAATGGGATAACGACTTATAGGAATAAGTCGTTAAAAGCTACATGGACAATAAGCTATAAGTACTAAAGAATGGCATAAAAGGAATGAAGATGCAAAAGTTAACGATAAAGACCCTATGGCATGTTGGTAGCAGCGTGTGTTGTGGTCGTTTCTTTGGGCGAGACCCGGTGTTGAATCTCGGACCGTCCTTTTTTTTTTTTTTTTTTTCCTTTTGCAACCGATCATTGACTCAATATAACACTTTTATACAAGAACTACAAACCACTAAACGATATTAAGCTTAGAGAAACCAGAAGGAAGATCGGTCGAAAACACTACTAAAGGCGTTTGGTTTAGGCAAACTAAGAGACAACTAATGGATTAAAGACTACAATAACTTGCAAATAAGCTACCCTAATGAAGACTAAGCTACACACTTAAAACCACTAAAAGGAAGCCAAACTAAGCAATAATAAAAAGGAAATAAGCAAAAAAGACTAAAGTTGTCATTGGACCAGACAATCCCAAACGACCCTATGGGGAGTATTCTAGCTTATAAATAAGCTATCAACCAAGTGAAAATTCCTAAATAAGGTATCCATGTAAACTTCATATAACCGAGAACTAAAAATAACAAATGGATTCTAACTAGAGGCTTTGAACAAGCTTATAAGGGGTCGCTAAAGGGAGCGGTTGAAATTTTTTTGACGAATCAAAAGGATGCACAAGGCGGTTCACAAGCATTTATAAGCTACAAAACAAGTTTTAAATCCTAATATAAGCTAAGATAGATTAACCTAAAACTACTAACTACTTGCAAAACGAAATTAAATCCTAATCCTAACTTTAACTAATCTAAAATGGGGCTTAAAGAGGAACTGCTGAGACAGTAACCAAGAAGAGTTTTTTAGAAAACATTCAAAAAGCATTTTTGAAACTTACAACTACTAAAGATCACTATGATGGTAACATTTACACTAAAGCAAACCATTTTGACATCAATCATGGGTCAAAACATGAATTTTGGACCCAAAAACTAGCAATTCCAAACACTGCCTCAATGGCAGAAACACATGAACCAGTAAAAAAAATCTGAGATTCAACGAAACTTCTTTTAGCAACTGTAAATTATCTTAAAACTGAATTAAAACAACTTGAGAACACACTCTAAATTGGAATGGCAGAATAATGAAATGAACCAAAATAAATTAGCATAAAAACATGAAGTTAAAAATCTGAAATTTGCATTAACTAGAAATTAAAGAGTACAAATTGAAATGACAAAGGAATTTAAATTTGGGACTAGAACAAGATTTCTAGACAAAATTTTCACTAATCCTACTTCTCCTATTTATACAAAAGATACTTCTTTCTTCACTTTCTGTCTTCTTTCTTGGTGTGTTTCTTGTGTGAGACAAAACAGCTCAAAATTCATCCTAGTGCTTCCTTCGTTCAATCCCAACCATCAACTAGTTAGGTACGCATATTGAGAACCAATCTGAGCCGTTAGTGGGGACTTTATGCCTTGGATTGCCAAGGTGGAATGGGCTTCATGTGACTCTTTATTGGTTTCCTGGAAGTGAAAGAGATGGGGAGAGAGGAGGGAAGATTGGGCGCCATTTTAGAGTGTGGGAATGTTTCTGGGTTTGGGTGTGTATTATCAGGGATTGGATAAAAGGGTGAAGGGGGGTTCATGTAGGGAAGAGAAGGGTTCAAAAAAAGGTGAAAGGGTCATTGGGAGGGTTAAGGTTTATTAAAAGGGTTTATTTTCCCATTCTCACTCCAAAAACATGTCTCGGGCTTCGAAAATATAGAAAATCGCTTGCCGGCTCCGTCTGTTTCAGCACGTTTTCCAGTTTTAGCTCGATTTAGCTCGTTTTTGCTCTGTTTTCAATCCTTTTGTACCTGCAAGACATAAAACACACTCCGAGGATATTTTTAACATATTTTGAGCGTATTTGGGTGTTTTTGTTCATTTTTGTGGTCTTAGGTGGGTAAAAACGATGAGTAAAAAGGCACTCATCAAATCCCCCCACACTAGGCAATTGCTAGTCCCTAGCAATCTTTTGAGAAAACATAATGGATTTGAATCTCTTTACCAAAAGCCATTACTCGGAGTAGCCAAATGTTTGGTTCAAGTAAGAACTATGGTACACCGATAACCATATTATTTTGAGCAAATCACCGACTTTCAACGGTTTTGATTTGTCTTTACCGAAAGCCGTTTGCTACGGACTAGCCAACTCTTAGATAAAATATCTTTGGTGAGTCGATTACCAATTATGGTTTTCCAAGCGCCTTTACCACAAGCCATAAACTTGCGGGCTAGCCAACTCTTCACTAATTAAAGATATGTGAAATGAACACCATACAATTTTGGGCAAATTACAAGTCTTCAACGGATTTGAGATATCTTTACCAAGAGCCGTTTGCTCTGGATTAGCCAATCCTTTTGTTTATTAGACATGGCGGATGATAACCATAAAAAAAATTTGGCCAAAAATGGGGAATTAGGTGGTATAATTACATGATAAAATTCGTGAGAATTCCCCCACACTAGAAATGAATATTGCCCTCAATATTCAAAGTACCGCGGTTATGCGAAACATAGAACGTAAAGGGAAATACTACGGCCATAATATGTGAATTTTTTTATTTTTTTTATTTATTTTTTTTTTTTTAGAAAACTTATATACAACAGCGGGGGGCAACTCCCCCACACTAGGGTGGAACACACGGGTGAAAACCCATGTTATGCTACTGTTTTTGTTAACCGAGTCGCTAGCTTGACTCGACCCCGAATTCATTGGTCCATGGGGGAGCAAGTGGAATAGAAAATCTCCATCGGACTTTCATTCAAGATGTTTGGACAAACATTTGAAGCACGTGAAAGTTCCACACCGATGAGATATATTCCCGGCTCAAGAGAAGAAGAAATGCCGGGGTCAAAGATGGTATCTTCACTCTCGTAAGAGTTAAGACACGGAGAAGAAATAGGGGGAGAAGGCAAAGTGACAATGAGTTGACAACGGTTGGGATGGGTGGGCAAAAGATTAGATTGAGGAACATTTACGGAATGTTCAGAAATCTTATCCACCACTGTAGCAATGAAAACATCCGTATCAGGCTTAGAAGAGGTTCCATCATCCGGCGGTTTAGCAGGCGGACGAGTGGATGATGGACCTAAGCCATAATCGTCACTCTGAAAACCCGAAGGTATTGAGTCATCCGAAGAAAGAAAGTCGACGTGCACATCATCATCTCCCGGTGGAGAATGATTAAAGAGAGCGAGTACATCGGCGAACTCCTCGAGAAGGTATAACGTTGAAGTGGGATTGCCACTATTCTTTTCTACGGGAAAAGATGGAGATAAAACGAGGTATAAGTCACTATCCTCATTCTGAATGTCAAAGATTGGATTATCCGAAACTAAAGTGAATTCAGAATCGAAGTCAAACAGAGGATTAGTGAACGCCATAGCAAAAGGTTTCTCGGACACAACGAGAATATCTTCATCATCCGTTTCAAAATCAGTGTCCATATCAAGATCATCGGGATCAACATCTCTCACTTCTTCCAAGCTGACGAGCTCAGAAGGTAAATCTTCCACATAAACGATGTCTCCACAAGATAACGAATCATCATCATTAGAATCGGAGAACATCTCAACATGATCTTTTATGAAGACAAGAGGGTAGGGATATCATACAAATGCTCGAGAATTCCTGTGACTCTCTTGGGATTGGGACAAGGTTCTCGACACTAGACTTTATGAATTCGTCCGGTTCTTTTTCAAGAACAGTGTCAAGATGCTCATCCCCATAATAAGAGAGTGAGTGTGAATCTCGGTGTGATAACAATAGGCGAGGAGTTGAGAAATATTATCTTTAAAAGGATAAAACTCTCCTCGTCATCATCATACATAGTCGCTTTAAGAAATTGGGAACGCATTAAAGTCGCATGCTCTAGGACTAATAATTCTTCCCTAGATTTGCGAGCCTCTCGTTCTTGACTAGCAATTCTCCCATGGTTTTTCATTACTCACTTGATTCTTAAAGTTTTGAATCATATCATCAAGTGTTTTCATTGTGGTTTCAAAATCTTGGGAAATTTCTTGAGACAACGGCTCGGTAGAGTTTGAACCGTATGGTCTTTGTGGAGGTTGGAAATTGTCAAACCGAAGTATAGTAATTTTGATTCCACGGTTGACATTGAAGATTATCGTGAGGACCTCCACAAAATTCACAATGATTATGTTGATTATATGAAGATAAGTCGGGCTGTGGTGGGTAATTGGAAAAGTTTGAGGGTCGTTAAATGAGTTCGGATTAGGATCATAATCAAATGAATTCCTCGAACCACAAAACAAACAACTCCGTTACGAATATCATTACCACACCGTACACACGTACACCAAATGCTGTGGTGAACCAAAAAGAGGCTCACCACAACCGACACAAGGAATAAACGATTCCATTTGAGAGTTATGAGAAGGAATCGGTTCATTCAAAGAATCAACAAAACCAACATGGTGATCCAAATGACTATCAAGTCTCGAAGAACATTTTGAAAAATCCGGAGGTGGGACAAGTGGTGTGCTCTCAGAGCTAGCAATTTCCACCACTTCCGTTTTGGTCTCCGGTTCTTGAACGGGTTCATCGGGTTGTGGCGGATGGTCGGAAAAACTTGGAGAATCATCGAGAGAGTTTTTATCAGATAATTCGCACCAATAACAATATTTGCTTGCACCAACCCTACCACACTGCTTACATAAACAATCCGGATTCTGACAATAGAGCTGATCCTCTTCCATACGGCTTTTGCAGTGGAAACAACGAGGATAATCGATCGTCGCCATGAGAATTAAACATGTAGAGGGTTAAAGAATTAGAATCAAATGGTTGAGAGGATACGAAGGATAGAATTAAACGGCAAAAGAGGGTAAGAGAAATAGAATTATATGGATAAGAGGAACGAGAAAAATATTTTTGTATTTTTGGATTTTATGAAAAACGGTAACTTCACGAGGAAGGATCTTCAAGTCACTAATCGCAAAAACTTCACGATATTGTCGCAACACACCTCCCCGGCAGCGGCGCCAAAATTTGATTCGTGGTGAAGTGAGTGGTGAAAAACACAATATCAACGTATATCAAAATAACCGTAAAATTCGACAAATCAACCCTTTAGGAAAAAGGTTAACGTATCAAACCTTACGGGTGTGATAAAAGTGATACCGGAAAAGTGATTTCCCGGGTCGTGTCCCAACGAGGTGTGAATGGAAGGAATCGTTGAGTTTCGTGATTTATAACTTGAATTGGTTTAATGATTTTTGGATTTGAATTACGTTTCTACAAATCAATGAGCGGAAAGTAATTAAGGCAAGGAACCCTAATAAACTAAAACAAACTATTACTAAGCCTAAGGAATGATAAAGCAAGCTACACTAAGTCTTAGGGTGCAAAACGTAAAACGCTAAGCTAGGCCGGAACACACCGAGCCCCGAAGTGAAAAGATGCAATCTAAGTCCTACGAGTGCAAAACTAATTTTCTTACATTCTAAACGACTAAAAATGATTTTAGGAAAAAGCGGAATATTTTTCGACTTTTATTTTATGTATTACTTAATTAAAACTATTTTAATCTAATTAAATTATAAAAATACTAAAACTTTTGGAAAATTCAAACTTTTATAAAAATACTAGATACTATGATAAGCCTAAGAAAAATAAAATGGGGATAACAAATTATAGGAATAAGTCATTAAAAGCTACATGGACAATAAGCTATAAGTACTAAAGAATGGCATAAAAGGAATGAAGATGCAAAAGTTAACGCATAAAGACCCTATGGCATGTTGGTAGCAGCGTGTGTTGTGGTCGTTGCTAGGCGATGAGACCGGTGTTCGAACTCGACCATCCTTTTTTTTTTTTTTTTTTTTCCTTTTTGCAACTGATCATTGACTCAATATAACACTTTTATACAAGAACTACAAACCACTAAACTGATATTAAGCTTAGAGAAACCAGGAAGGAAGATCATAAGCTGAAAACACTACTAAAGGGCGTTTGGTTTAGGCAAACTAAGAGACAACTAATGGATTAAAGACTACAATAACTTGCAAATAAGCTACTCCTAATGAAGACTAAGCTACACACTTAAAACCACTAAAAGGAAGCCAAACTAAGCAATAATAAAAAGGAAATAAGCAAAAAAGACTAAAGTTCTCTTTGGATGCACACAGTCCCAAACGACCCTATGGGAGTATTCTAGCTTATAAATAAGCTATCAACCAAGTCGAAAATTCCTAAATAAGGTATCCAGTAAACTTCATATAACCGAGAACTAAAAATAACAAATGGATTCTAACTAGAGGCTTTGAACAAGCTTATAAGGGGCGCTAAAGGGAGCAGTTAATGTTTGTGAGAATCAAAAGGATGCACAAGGCGGTTTCACAAGCATTTATAAGCTAAAAACAAGTTTTAAATCCTAATATAAGCTAAGATAGATTAACCTAAAACTACTAACTACTTGCAAAACTGAAATTAAATCCTAATCCTAACTTTAACTAATCTAAAATGGGGCTTAAAGAGGCTGTTGAGACGAGAACCAAGAAGAGTTTTTTAGAAAACATTCAAAAGCATTTTGAAACTTACAACTACTAAAGATCACTATGATGGTAACATTTACACTAAAGCAAACCATTTTGACATCAATCATGGGTCAAAACATGAATTTTTGACCCAAAAACTAGCAATTCCAAACACTGCCTCAATGGCAGAAACACATGAACCAGTAAAAAAAATCTGAGATTCAACGAAACTTCTTTTAGCAACTGTAAATTATCTTAAAACCGAATTAAAACAACTTGAGAACACACTCTAAATTGGAATGGCGAATAATGAAATGAACCAAAATAAATTAGCATAAAACATGAAGTTAAAAATCAAATTTGCATTAACTAGAAATTAAAGAGTACAAATTGAAATGACAAAGGAATTTAAATTTGGGACTAGAACAAGATTTCTAGACAAAATTTTCACTAATCCTACTTCTCCTATTTATACAAAAGATACTTCTTTCTTCACTTCATCTTCTTTCTTGGTGTGTTTCTTGTGTGAGACAAAATAGCTCAAAATTCATCCTAGTGCTTCCTTCGTTCAATCCCAACCATCAACTAGTTAGGTACGCATATTGAGAACCAACTGAGCCGTTAGTGGGGACTTTATGCCTTGGATTGCCAAGGTGGAATGGGCTTCATGTGACTCTTTATTGGTTTCGGAAGTGAAAGAGATGGGAGAGAGGAGGAAGATTGGCGCCATTTTAGAGTGTGGGAATGTTTCGGGTTTGGGTGTGTATTATCGTGGATTGGATAAAAGGGTGAAGGGGTTCATGTAGGGAAGAAGGGTTCAAAAAGGTGAAAGGGTCATTGGGAGGGTTAAGGTTTATTAAAAGGGTTTATTTTCCCATTCTCACTCCAAAACATGTCTCGGGCTTCAAAATATAGAAAATCGTCACGGCCCATCTGTTTCAAAGACGTTTTCCGCTTTTAGCTCGATTTAGCTCATTTTTGCTCTGTTTTCAATCCTTTTGTACCTGCAAGACATAAAACACACTCCGAGGATATTTTTAACATATTTTGAGCGTATTTGGGTGTTTTTGTTCATTTTTGTGGTCTTAGGTGGGTAAAAACGATGAGTAAAAAGGCACTCATCAGAGACGCATAATACTCATGAGGTGGAAGGCGAGAATTTGGAAGACCATCCTCGGAGCTATTTGATGATGATGATGATGGAGTTGGAGGTTTTGCTCTTTTGTCTTTTGTCTTAGCCACTCGCTCGTCACTCAAGGGCACAAAGATGTGAGGTATGAGCTCATAGTCAAGCTGCAACCCTTTTGGGCTTGGAGGAATTGGTGCAAAGGCTCTATAGAGACGGGTGAGAAGCATCCCGTAAGGAAGAGCAACCGATCCTTGAGTTGGAATATCAATCATTCTCCTAGCAATGTAGTAGGCTAGATTGAATGGTTGACGGGTTGACAAGTTGTAGAGCATGTGACAAAGGCAAGCGTTGATATGGTCCCTATTCCCTATGGTGCTAAATGACTTTGGCTCTAAGAAGTTCCTCCCATTTCTTAAATTCGGGCTTTAGTTCATTAAGCTCCATTCCATATGGATCTCGGTTCACCTCCTTTCCCTTTCGGGTGACACGGGTTGGAGCGGCTCTTGGGTTAAAGAGGCGCTCACGGATGGCATCGTAGGGAAGAGAGCGGTCATTAATTCCATCAAGGATAGTGAGTGACCACTTATCCGAGTAGACACATGTCCCTCGGTTGGGGATTCCTAGCACTTGAGCAAATTGGGTTAGGGAGATGGTGTAGTCGTTTTGATTGAACCTAAACCTAAGGCTAAACTCATCTTCTTCATCAATGAAACCGGTGACACTAGCATAGAAATCTAACACAAACCTAGGACAAATAGGTTCATCGATGTCAAGGAGACAATCGAATTGAATAGCGGCTAGTTCTTGACGGAGATTGGTATTTTTGACAAAAGAGGAGTGAATGGTTCTACCCTCATGGAAGTACCTTGTTTCTAGACTCTTAAAGATTTTGACTTGTTCCTTGGAAAGTCCTTTGGTTTTGTGATGTTTGGGAATGTAGTTAACGGTATCCTTGTGATCATAGAATCTTGCGGATACCATGGTTATTCCTATGAGCAAGAATTTACATGTTAAAAATGAGAATAAACTTAACGTTTTGATTCTAGTGTGTGCCTATATGAAAACGATTTGGAGTTGCGGTTATCTCGACTCATTTTATGCATAAAATGGTTTTAGTGGGGGTGTTTGGCAAAAGGCATGAGATAACCCAAACGCTCCTAATTCAATGTGGCTTCATTTGAATATACCGGGAATGCATATTAGTTATGCAATACCTTTAGTATTCAAGAGCATGCTAGTGATGAAAATTTAACGTTTTTATTTGTATTAACAATGAAAAATTGTTTTCCTACAAGTGAGAAGCTTTTCAAAAAAATTTGACATGGGGTGTTTTGTTATTTGAATAAAACCTTATAGTCATTATCTTTTGATTAGTGGGAAACATGATTTGTTTATGCAATATGACAAAGTAGTACCAAATTTCAGTGACTAGTTATGCAATTTGACAATTGAATCCATGTTTTGTACAAGAATATACATAATCCCCATGAAATGATTTTGCGCACAAATTAGAATCCTAGACTCAGATTTAAGAGATAAAATGTAGTTAGGATACTTACAATGATGTTATCTCCAGTGATTAGTGGTTGAGAAAATGTCAACAATGAGTTAGGTCTAATGTTTACACGTTTTGGTGAAGTGGGTTGTGAGGAAGAAGATGTTTTGCAGGTAGCATTTTTGCAACTGTAGTCACCACGGACCAGACGGCACCAAAAATATGGTTCGCCTTTGTTGTCGTTTGGTGTCGTGGGAACAGTAACAGGTTTAAAACAAATTTGTTTTGTTTTGTTTGTTCTAAGGTTTAGACTATGTTTTTGCCTACATGTTTGGTTCCATTAACCCTAAACCAAGTCTAAGAAGATTAAATGGTTCTCGTTTGAGAGGCTTGGTTAGAATGTCAGCAATGTTGTCTTTGGAGGATACTTTCTCAATTGAGATGTTTCCTTCTTGAACATTGTCGCGAAGAAAGTGATGAAGGATTTCAATATGCTTTGTACGAGCATGTTGGACGGGATTTTTGCTGAGATCAATAGCTCCTTTGTTGTCGCAAAATATAACAATGTCGTTGAGATGAATTCCGTAATCCACAAGAGCTGGCTTCATCCAAAGAGCTTGTTGACATGCTTTTCCGACTGAGACGTACTCGGCTTCAGTAGTTGAGATAGCTAAAGCCATTTTCTTCTTTGCAAACCATGAGGTGAGACAATGTCCGACAAAAGTGCAAATACCACTTGTACTTTTTCTATCGACATAGTCACCGGCATGATCCGAATCGGCATACACTATAGTTTCTACACCCGTTCCTTTGGGATACCATAATCCTAAACATGTTGTTCCCTTAATGTATCTAAATATCCTTTTCAAGGCTTCTAAGTGTGATACCTTTGGATTTTCTTGAAAGCGATCACATAGACAAACACTAAACATAATGTCGGGTCTACTAGCCATGAGATAGAGTAAGCTACCGATCATTCCTCTATATTTAGTGTTATCTACCGATTCACCTTCCACATCCTTGGTGAGTTTAGTGTCCAAGGACATGGGTGTCTTAGTTGGTTTTGAGTCTTCAAGACCAAATTTCTTAAGCATATCTTTTATATATTTAGATTGGTTAAAAAATATGCCATCTTCTAGTTGTTTAATTTGAAGTCCTAGAAAGAAGTTTAATTCACCCATCATACTCATCTCAAACTCATCGTGCATGATTTTAGAGAAATCATCACATAGCACTTGACAAGTTGATCCGAATATGATGTCATCAACATATATTTGAACGATGATAATATGTGATTCCTTTTTCTTGGTAAAAAGAGTATTATCTACTAATCCCATGGTGTATTTGTTTTCAACAAGAAAAGTCTTAAGTCTATCGTACCAAGCTTTGGGTGCTTGCTTAAGACCGTATAATGCTTTCTTAAGTTTGAAGACATGATGTGGTTTCTCAAGGTAAAACCGGGAGGTTGAGCAACATATACTTCTTCGTTAATAAACCCATTAAGAAACGCACTCTTAACATCCATTTGAAATAATTTAAAGTCATAAGCACATGCATATGCAAGTAAGATTCTAATAGACTCTAGCCTAGCTACAAGTGCATAAGTTTCATCATAATCAATCCCCTCTTGTTGATTATAACCTTGTGCGACAAGCCTAGCTTTGTTTCTGGACACTACACCATTTTCGTCCATTTTATTTCGAAAAACCCATTTCGTTCCAATTATAGTTTGATCTTTAGGTTTTGGAACTAATTTCCAAACATCATTTCTAACGAATTGGTTTAACTCTTCTTGCATAGCAATTACCCAAGATTCATCTTTTATTGCTTCATTTATGTTTTTCGGTTCGATGGTAGACACAAAACAAAAATGATTACTTTGATTTTGGGCTTGTGATCTTAAGGTTCTTTGATTTAGTTGTCCTATGACCTTTTCTAGTAGACAAAGTTAAGTTAATAATTGATCTCTAACATATTCTAATTTTCTTTTTAAATTACATAGAATTTGTGAGTTGATTACATCAAATCATTTAATTGTATAAGCAAATGTAAAAAAGGTAATATGTTTGTAAGTATAATAGTTAAAAAGACTATTGTACATGGTTAAATATAATTAGTAACTAAATATTGCATTGAAATACTCTTGTTTTAATAAAATTATTGTACATGGTTAGGCAAGTATGTTTGTGTAATACGAAACAATGTTTGCAAATTGTTCTACATTGAGTTGACTAACATTGGGTCATTGGTTATTCAGTTGTATACAAATATTACAAAGATACTTTCAAAAATAAAATTTATATTAAACGTGTATTTTCAAAGGTAATGATTGTTCCACCATAAAATATCAAGTTTCCCTTGATAAATGAAACGGTGGTAAATGAATTATCACACACACCTCATTCATTAAGAAGCGAATGCTGTAGCGCTTTAGAACCAAGAATAGGTAATGATCTCAAACAAAATAAAAATCTAATAACTTTATTGTTAGTTTTCTTTTGATCTGCATGTAAGTAAGAATGACAACTATATATAGTCAACACCAACTGTTTATGGTTTAGGTTGATTCTTAACCCTTAAGATGGTAGTGATTTATAGTATGTTGATACATAGTTACTTGCTAGGGGTATGCGGTTTCATATTTAACAAAATAGGTTTAACTTGAAAGATTATTTGTTCTGTAGTTTCTATAAACTCTATTAGATATGGAGATTAGTCTTCACGCATATATGTTGATTAATTATCTATGGTGTATGTTTTGTTTAAAAGGGAGTTAAGACAATAACATAGTATGTGGTCCATTATTTTGTTAGATGGTATGTATGATATGATTATTGGGTGAAATCATATAGTCGAAAGGTTGCGCAAAGAAGAAAGTGTAGTGTTACTGTATAAGTTTTATAAAGGTGTTGTGTTTATACTGTATTCGAAATTAGTAGTAGGTATAAAGTAATCACGTAAGAACTATAGTGAATCGATTCAAACGATTTGCGTATTTACAATATATACGATATGCGAATTTATATTTATGATATACGATAGGCGAATTTATATTTCTGAAGTGATTGCTATGTTTTAAATATGTTGTTGTTTAGATATTTGTGTTATGCATAGAGTATGATTGCTTATATATGTTTTGATTATTGTTACTGACTCAGTCAATTAGCTAATATATGTTCATTAATGGTCTATGGTGTATGACCTTTATAAAAGTTAGTTGACACAATAAGACAGTATGTCCATCATTATTTTGTAAGATGGTATGTATGATATGATTATTGGGTGAAATCATATAGCCGAAAGTTTACGGACAAATAGAAGTTTAGTGTTAGTGTATAACTTTTATAAAGGTGTTGTGTTTATAATGGAAACATAAATTAGTATTATTTATAATGTAATCACCTATGACTGTCGTGAATCAACGTAAACCATTTGTGTATTTATGATATACGATATGCGAATTTATATTTGTAAAGTGATTCATGTGTTTTAAAATGGATACTTGTTTTGATATTTGTGTTATGCATAGAGTCTGATTGCTTAAATTTGTTTCCATTGTTGTTACTAAATGAGTCATTTAGCTAAGCTATATGTTAATGATAATTTGACAGGATGAGTCTTCAATTTGTGTTTGCTGTAAACAAAGCAAAGTTTGCGGAAAGTCAGGTATGCGCGTAAGGTGATAATTTAAACGTTGTATATTTTACCCTGTTTATAAAGAAATAATAGTTTTATATTGTTTGTGTTGTTAGCGTTTACCATATCTGTTCACTAAAAGCTTCTACAATGGAACGCCGTGGCTGTACTTAATACAAAATCGTGGAACAAAACACAAAGTCTGGATCAAACAAAAGTCAGAAAACCATTACAAATTGTACGGAGATGAGTGGGCCAAGTTTGTGGAACACAGTAGGTATACAGATGTGGAAATGTTGCACTTTATAAAGGAAGAGGAAGACACTTATTACGTAACTGCCTACAATCATGTTGGGGTTGAATGCGGTGGATATGACAGCAGGGAGATAGGCAGCAAGCAAATGAGATGCTTAGTATTTCAGGGCCAGAATCTTGGACGTTCTCCGGTAAGCATACACGAACTAACATTTATTTTTTAGCGTGTTTTTTTAAGTTGACATAACTATTGTTTAGTGTGTGAATATGTTGATTATTTATAATTGTATGTAGTTGCTTCCCGGAGATTTCCTGCAAGATATAGTGACTAACGAATTTGATATTAGGATGGGAGGAATGAATTTAGCAACTGTAAACCATCGCCGTGTTCATATTCGAGGAACATCACATCCGAAAAAATATGCAAACTTGTTTTATGGAGATGGCTGGAATACTGTTGTTGAGAGTCAACACCTAGTACCCGGGAAACCAATGGTTTTCACAAATCTTGGTGGTGCAGTGGTTAATATGATTACTTTTGGAAGGGATGGACTTGGTTTAGGCTTTGAGGACATCCCGAGAACAGAATTGGATTTAGCTTTTCCTATATGTCGAGGTCCCCTGGACAAAGGTATCTTCCGATATTTATGGTACACACACACACACACACACACACACACACACACACACACACACACACACACACACACACACACATATATATATATATATATATATATATATATATATATATATATATATATATATATATATATATATATATATATATATATGATTACATATATTCTATATATTTTGTGTTATACAAATTGCAATATAGATCCAAGGATGTTTCACAATATAGATCCAAGGATGTTTCACATATATTGGAAGGCCATGATCAGCACAGGAACAAAGATGCATGTTTTTACACACCAATGCTGGCCTATGTCCTAGATAGAAACCGTTTGGTAAGTAGATATAATTGTTAGTGCATGTCAGTTTGTGTATATTTAAGTTTTGGTTATGTTTACTTATAAATAAGAGCTTATTGTGGTTTTATATTTGATATATAGACTGTACCTACCAAGTATGTTGATAAGAGTGAACTGTACACGTTTGACAACGCAATTGTTAGACACGGTGGGATGGATTTTCCGGTTGACCTGGTGACTATGAGGCACAAAAAGACCCGAAGCGGAAGGTGAGAAAGAACCATCTGACCATGATTGCAAAGGACAAATGGAAACATATCAAAAGGCAATGCCGTTTCAGGAAAGACAAAATGATACGATTCCAGCTGGTTGACGTGATGACAGATTCGGTGGAGACAGTTGATCCCGAGTTTCCTGTGCTTGTTCCAATCTTTGATATGTGTTGAATGAAGGGTATGGTAGCGAAGACGTCTTTTCTTTTAAGGCTTCAGTGGGTCTGTGTCTTTTCAATCTATGTTTAATATCAAGACTTTAGTAGTTTGGTTATATGTTAAGTTTAATAATGTTTGGATACATGACAATGACTGCCGTCTATTATCCTACTACGTTTAAGGTGTTATCGATATGCATACGACATGTTTTGTATGTTGACAATCAGTTCTTATTGCTAATGTTGTTGAATCAACTACTTTATACTAATGCAAATTCACTACTGATGTAGTATATGTAGTCATCTGTTAATTAGCTTACTTCGCTTTAGGAGTGTATGTTATTGTTTAAAGATGCTTGCTTGCGTATGTAGTAAGCATTTTACTTGGGTTACTTACCATTTAAAACTGGATGATAGTATGTTGGCTTAGTACCTTTATAGAATGTTTGTTATAATTCAATGTGGTTTGGTTCCTTAATCACCATTAAAACATTGTGCTTTTATAAGATAATTGATTGAAATAATATTCACCCCTAACACAACAAACAACAAATTCTATTATACTTGATTCATTTGAATCCACTTATACACATTGAGCCAGTTCACCTTATTGTGCAAGTGTTTATATAGCAGATTGATTAAATAAGCATGCAAGTTAAGCTCAATTGCCAATTAAGAGAAATTTATTTTTAGAAGCACAATGTGAAGTACTACATCTTGACATTTTCTTTATGCCACATCAAGATGATTTCATCTTCATCTGAATCAAAAAGAACATACATTTGTTGTATTTTAAAACAACTTTGGATTTAGAATACTTCCATGATCCTCTGATTATCCTACAGACACGTTTTATTGTGATAGCAAAATGTTTTTGGGCAAAAAAATGTTTTAACTTATACCTTTAGAAATGCTTCATATGTAGGAGTATACATTAGGCTTATTATCACTATAGTAGAACTGAGCCCATTAAAACAAATGGCTCAAGTGACTCATTTGACATATCCCAGTCAACTACCAAAGTCCAAAAGGTCAAGATATTTTTTGCGTGTATAGATATATTACGTTTTCCAAGTTGAAACATCATTACATGCTATGGTTTTAGGTGCACCCTAACACCCCTGTCAAATCATCCCCATTGATCCCAAAGCTGAGAAATCTACTCCAAGGTTAGTAAGATGAATAATTTTGATCTAAAATATTATGAAAAACATAATCAAAGGGTATTTGTTAGTAGATTGTAGTTATGAAGTCGTTAGGTATACCCATTTTCAAAACCTTGCATGATGATAATTTTTAGATTATCCAATTTCCTGTAAGATAGTTTACACAAATATGTTAATGATGATAATTGTTCATTGAAAAAAATGTATGATATTTGTGAACTTGATGATCTATATTACTGTTATACATCTATTATACCCTAATCGTTTGAATCTTAGTTCAATAGTAATGCATGTGGTTGTTGTTGTTGGAAATTAGTATTTCTTTAAATTATGTTGGAAGTATATTTAACAGTTATGTTGGAAATTAGTGCAACACTAAGTTATATGGTATAAAATTGGTGGTGCATTGATGATCATAATGGTATAATTTTATAGTAGGATTTTCTGAGTTTGATGGTTTAATTGTTTACGATATATGACTAATGAAATTTAGTTGGATACATGAATTAGATTTTGGTTTGTATGCAGAACGATTTTGTGTAAGTCATGATAATGGTTGCTAAATCATGTTTGTGTATAAGTGGATACATTCGAATACAGTTAATAGATTTTGATAAAAAAAGAAAACCATAGCATTATGCTGGTTATGAGCTTATTATAGAATGTAAACCTGGTATGGAATTCCCATTCCGTTTTTGGCAGGAAAATGCCGTTCGAGTTTGTAGTTTTGGTGAACCGCAGAACATATCCTTCGAAATAGGTAAAGAAAACAACACCATAATATCATTTATAAGTTTTATTGTACCGTTAAAAGTAAATTAAAGTTTTGAATAATTATTCAGGAACTGCCTCAAGTATTTGAATTTGAAGGATACAATGGGAACAATCATCTCTATCTGACCAGCTCAGCAAGGATTCGTAAGAAAGTCTGGTTTATAACACCAATTGTAGGACCTATAACACTGAAGGGTAGGGATTGGAAAAAGTTTGCTAAGGAAAACATCGGTCCGTATGTAGATTGGTTGCATTTCATCCAGGAAGGGGATGACTGTTTCTACATGACAGGATACGATATTAGGGATGGTAAAGAATTCAGGGGATACGATGAAGACCACCACCGTTATTCTCGTTTTAAGAGCCGTGTTTGGGCTGACGCAAACAGGCCTCAGGTATCAATTAATATATAACGTAAACTTGTATTACCTTTATTAGTACGTTAATGTATTGTATTAAAATGTGTATTTAAGACAAACGTTAACTTCATCTACAGAGAATTGCAGCTGATTTCTTAAGTGGGATAGGCCAGGCAGATCGTATTAGGATTAATTGTGGAGAAGACTACTTTATGGTTCCTGTGCTCCGTGTTAATGATCCTAATCAGCCTGATGAATATGAATTGAATCCATAAGTTTGGAATATTATGAAATTCACTTTGGGTTTGCAAGCTGGACAGATCTTGGTGTTTACAAAAGAGTATAATACCGTGTTTAGGTTGATGGCTTTTAACTTTGATGGAAGTCCGCATACACCGATGCATTTCTATGGAGCAACACAACTACATCACATGCACCCTGCTATAGAGTTTGACGACAAAGGTGATATAAATATTTACATCCTAATTTAGTTGAAAATTATATATGTCTTTATAGAAATCCTTAGTTTTAGAGAAGAAAAGTGTACTTAGATATTAGTGATATTCGATAGTATCAGGATGTATTCTAACAGGTTAAATGTATTGTCAGATGATGACAGGATGCACCACATTTGTCGATGGCCAGGACATCGAGAGCACTTTGGTGAAGTGGGTGACACGTTCTATAAGAGTTATTCTATGATTACAGTGTTGAAAAGACTCGTAAGTATTATTATTAGTTGAAACATAGATATTGTAACACGTTATTCATGTTTATGAAGAAGTAGTTATTCACATGGTGGACATTGGTTTATTGCAGACCATACCTGCAGAATTCATGGAATACCACCCGATGCACACATACATGAAGGTTTTGATGATACACCAAGATGTGGACTGCACTTTTACTGTGAAGATGGAGTTTCATAAAGAGGATCCTGGAAGGACCAACCATGTGAACGTATTTGGTGAATGGAGGGAGTTTGCACGTGAGTGTAATTTTGGGTACAACAAAATGATAAGGTTCAAGTTCATGCATTTGCTTACAGATATGGCTGGAGATGAAGTGGAGGTGTACCCTGTGTTTCACGTCTGTTAAAAAATTATCCTATAACAACTTATGTTTATTTTGTATGGTTAGTATGGTCTGAACTAATGTCTGCATATATGCTTTGTTATGTTATGTTAGGATGGTCAGGATATTTGCTATTTTTTGGATTATCAAATGGCCTTTTATGATTAGGTAAATCAGTGGTTTCTAAAAATATGGAGTGCAATCTATGTTGTTGCTTAAGATGTGTCTTTGTTTTCAAGTATTATATTTGTAGATGTTTCATAAAATGGTTTGTTGATGCTTATATGAATTGCAGATCGATGTTCATTTTTTAATGTTGGTCGTATGATTTTTTGGTGATGATATGAATGTCAGTGTTCTATCGGATATATCATATCAGTGTTGTGCAATATGTGATAGGATGGAAGTATTGTTGTTGTCTTCAGATATAACACTTATCTGACAATGAGTAAGGATTAGCAAAGTTACACTGGTTGCAACAATATGGGTAATTACAATTCATTATCAAGAATAAATTTTGGATATTATGCTTCAGAAGCATATTATCTGCGTTTGGCTAATGGTATACAAAGTTTTAGCATGTACATAAAGGTAATATTTTCTCAGGAACATAGTAAACAAATATTCAAAACAACTGTGTTCATAATTAAAAAAAAGTACAAATGTCATAAATAAAGATGGAATATTATCATAAAGTATTCATTAGAACATATAAATATTACATAAATGTGCAAGTATACATTGGTTATTTATGCAAACAAACTTTCAAGTAGAAAAAAAGCTATATTGCCAAAGTGCCAGGTTTTTAGGACTGAAGGTGGTTAAACTTGATCAAGCCATATGGGTTCCAGAGAATGTAGCACAAATTTACCTGCAAAATGAACACAACAGACGAAAACAGGTATAGAATGTTAGCTGTTAAAACCTGCAAACAACTTTAAGCACAACGATTAATTGTTCAAGCCCAAAGTAGTGATGCGTTATTCATAATAAGACATTGTCCACAGGGAAAATCAGTTCAAACACCATCGCAAACGCGAGGAAAATAAAATCAAAGACCAACATAACCCAACAAAAATGTATTGTTTATGTGGATATCCATCCACAGCTTCCGGTTATTTCAAAAGTAGGAACTAAAAGACACAGTTCATTCACGGTTTCTCAACTTTAATCTCCTTGTCGAGAACCAACTTTGTCCTTTTGGTAGCACTATTTTCTTCGCCTTGGAGCAAGTCAGTCTTATCCAATGGATCCACCTTCCTTTTTTCTTGAGACGTAGTATCATAAGACGATTGCTCGGCATTCGCAACATCATTCTTTAGGCCAGCAACCGGCGTTGTGTTCTCATCGGTCTGTGACTCCAAATCCTGTGAAAAATCACAAAAAAGGTAGGTTAACTCTTGTAAAATGGTTAGCAACAAACGTGGCAAATCACGCCCTGAAAATGTATACTACTAAAATGTTTCCAGTATATCATTAATGAATAATACTTACAAATGGGGCACATCAGCAACCTTTAAACTGGTGGCTTCGTTTTCAGCCTGAGAGCCAAAAAAAAGAAATTAAATGGCTAAACTTTATATGGTAATGACTTAGAAAACAATAAGTTTGTTTAAAACTGTTTAACAAATAAACTTCATTTATCACCTTCCCCGGTGTAGCAGTAGCACAAACAGATTTAATGATATCGGGATCATTAGACAAACGCAAGACATTGAACACAGGCATCAGCTTTTCTTTGTTTTTGGCATCAACAGACACCTTAAAAACAAATTTCTTATCAACAATTTCCATAATCTCCGTTGGGAAGACACCATCAGACTACATAACAACAATTAAATGGGTGGACAATTTAGCATGTACAAAGTATTTAAATCAATTAGCACTGTTGATAAGCACGAATACCTTGCCATATTTATCCACCAACTGATAGGCAGTTAAATTATTTAGAATAGTCGGACCTCATCATTGAATAGACAAACCGACTGATGCGGTTTCATCTTGAACCTCACCGTAAGCGGAACCTAAATGCAAAAAGTATATATGCACCGAGGCACTAACTACTAAAACCAATACTATAACAAAGCGGTTTAAGGAAAGTATATACTCACTGGTTTTGATTGATGTAATAGACATTGCATTTTGAGCACCACCATTCATTAGGACCACCACCGGTTTGGTGTGCTATCGATTCAAGGTCAACAATATCTGCAGACTTAACCACCTTCTTTCTGCACGCCCTGCATCCGAGGTACCACCAACCTTCCTCCTCTTGGATAGCACATATTGTAGCGACAATAACGGACGGAACACCCTGCATATACGTATATCATTTTTTATGTTATTTTTGTACAAACGTTTGGACCAAAAAAATATGAGAATGGTATGTTTGCTTCAAAATTGGTAGAAATCGTTTTAAACATGCTATTCAAAATTGGTATGCTACGGTTTCATTATATATATTTGCAGTGCTGAATAAGCGTAGATGTAAATGCTGAAGGTGTCAATGAATTTACCTGTTCAACATCAAAAATTTCCGCAATGTTTCTAAACTGGAATTTGGTGACGAAATCATCTTTAGTAGAATTCTTTGAAGCAGTTGAGATACGTGATGCAGTTTGTTGAGAATCCTCCGTTCCTTGAGCAGCCACCAAACTACATATGGTTAAACACACCAAAGTTATTAAGACGGCATTCCAACGCTAATATATTAACTAATTAAAAAACATATACAAATATTGTTTTAAGATACCTTTTCCTAAAAGAATCTACATCTTTAAATTCATTGTCGGGTATACAGTCTTTGCCGTTGAAGAGGAACAACCTTGTTCCATTGAAACCATTTTGGATGGCCATTTTTCCTGTGTATTCAAAAACAAATACAAAACATTTTAATGATTTTGGAAGTATACCTATTGACTCTAGTGCAGACAAAATAATTGGCTATAAATAGAAAATAAAGCGGAACATACCATCCCAGATTTTCATCATTGCCAGCTGCAGGACAGCAATGATCTTACCATGTTCCTCGAGTTTATTCAAAAAGTCAGCGAATTGTTGAGCAAAACTACCCCACAAGGTACACGGCAACTCATTGCCCTGCGCATATGATCGTTATAAATTCATTAAATACATTCTAAATGTAAATGAAACTTTATAAACTTCGTTAGAATGACTTACTCAGCATCAATGATTGTGATGGGTTTCTTCTTGCGGACCGCCGTTTTGTCATAATTATCAAGTGTCTTCACAAGCAACCACCGCCTATCACATCCGCATAATGTTCAAACAAAATAAGTTTCAATTGGTTGGCATATCATCATGTAACAAAAGACAATTTTACAAATAATTAGAAGGTTTGTACATACCAATTCTTTAGCCAACTTCCTCATTCTTAAGAGAAGTAATGGTTCCATAGGGACGAAAGTCAAATCCATACAGAGAACCGTGAAATCATGCACTTTTCTATGACAAGATTGGAAAGGAAGCTTAGGCGCAGAGGTTTTTAACGATGCAAATAAAACTTGGTTGGATCTCCCAAGACTATACCGTTGAAGGATGACAATCATTGCCTCTTCTAATTGATGTTTGAAACCATCTAAAAATAACGACCAATGCCATCCCGACCGCTGCTTGCATCCTTGTCATCGGAATAAAACATTTGGATATTTTAGTACATAAACCTAAAAATGAACATACCAAATAACAATTCATATAAAAATGCCAAGCATCAATTAACAATTCATCTAAAAAAGGACAAATAAAAAGTATAATATATAGAGCATATAGGAAGTAGATCCTTGCCTGCTCATCAAAAACAATCATCTCCATATTAACAATATTTGGCTTGCTAAACAAAGGTTGCATCCAAGTCCGAAGAATACGCACTCGTAACTTGATGTTGTCCTTAACAGGTGATAAATCGTTGATATACCCAGAAACAAAGGTAGCCATTGGTTGATTTGATATTCAACGATTAGGTAAGTAATTGAGATGTGCATCCTAATCACCACGGCCATCCTCATTTTATACTATGTTGTATCATACGACAATTAGGGATCATATGAATCATAATGTTTTTAATTGCATGATCATCTTCCCAAAATTAAAATTTCAAATATACTACCAAACCCAAAAAGCCCCAATATTTTTTTAGGGTTATGGCCATTTTATAAATTCAATTATAAAAACTAAAACTTAACAAAAACGAAATAAGATTACAACAAAATTAGTTCACAATCAAGATCATTACCAAATCGTTGAGGATGCCAGCAAACACCAACTAAATCAGTTATTTTGGGAGTTGATATGTAGGATGGTTTTCAATTTATTGCAAAACGTATTAGCCAAGAAAAAGTTGTGATTCATATGCGTTTTTCAAATTTGTGAGCCAAGAAAAAACGCGTAATTGAAGGGTTTTATGAGTTTCCAAATTTGTGAGCAACATTTCTCGTTTGGTATGATTTTGGTATGCTTGTGATGAGCTAAACGTAAGGAGGAAGTGTCTCCCGTGGTCACGTGTTGTATCACGTGATTAGTATTGTGAAGGGATGCATTGGGTGTTGTAAATTAGTGCTAAATAAGGCAGTGTTTTTAATAATAAAATTTAATGCAATGCTTTAACGAGGTGGTACAGTATTATCATATATTATATAGTATAGATTTGAGATGAAAAGAGGCAACAAGAAACCCAAGAATCTGGGCAATAGCTATGATGATACTAATTTACTAAGCTGGTAACTAGAGTGAAAAAATTATACAAAACCTACTTAATGAGGTATAAAAAAACTCAAAAGTATTTACAAAGTACCATCTCCCCTAATTTATTAATCATCAAAGAGTCGTCAAGTATACACCTTCACTTTACATTCAGGTTCTAATTTTCCTTTCTCGTATCTTCATATTGTATCCTCTTAGATTATGAATCTTGACTTTTGTTTTCATCAGATTTTAGTGTTTGATCATGTGCAGTGGCGACACCTGGCATGGCGTAGTCGTCTTGATGCATGCCCATGTTATTCCATTCGACACTCGCTATTGGCTCAAGAGTTAAGGAAGACTAAACGTCTAGTAAAATTATGCATGAGTGGAGGTGACACTCGCTATTCTTTGTAGGGGCCGAGTTAGGTAGTGCTGACCAACAAGCACTTGTATCACTTGCGACATCTTTGACTGTTCCGTTACTCTTTTCGCAATATTTTTATTTAATTTGTCCCGTTTGTGATTGAAGTTGAGATGGACATATTTGTATGTAGTGTGGGAAGTGCGGGTGCAGAGTAGAACTAAACAGGAAACTAGAAATAAAAGGATACATTCTGTCCTCCATATGTCAGTGATGCTAACATCAGCATCTGATATAAGCCAGTAGTCCGCATTACTCTGCAAAGACAAACATTACATTAGTAATGTTTATACTTATTAAGCGAGCATAAGTTTTTAGTTCAGTGTGAACTTGCCGTGATTTGATATGACAAATGCTGTTTGAGTGTTTTCACTGGTTATAGATGACTGACGATAATGAAAACTTACATCAATATCTGGAACTATCTTCATAATCCCACTAACGAAGTCTTCTGATGCATTTACATCTGCACATGTATGAGTGTCTGTTCTTTGCATCCCAATCCCGTGCCCTTGGCTAGCCGCCATTGCTGTTTCTGTAATCGGATTCTCAATCATCTCTGATGTTGAAGGAATGCTTGAGTTTGCAACACGGTTGATCTCCTCATGCTTCTCTTCAAATTGACTGAAACAGACAAGGAACATGGTAAAAATAAAGTAATACAAGCTAAATTGCCTCTCAAAGGGAAAAGAACGTAAAACAAAGAAGCGATTATCATGACTACACAAAATAGCAGATTGAATTGAGGAAATACTTTTTTCCATAAAATGTTAAATAATTTTCATATTAATTAGGTCAAATATGATTAGAGAACTCATAATTTTAGTAACGATCCAACTTTTTAGATTAAAACAGAAGATTATACACATTAACAGTACAATTTGAGCAACTATCAACTGAGGGTGTTGATCGGTTCGGTTATCAGGTTGTTCGGTTAAATTTTTTTTGGGTCAACCCGAACCGAACTAGAATTCAACCGAACCGAACCGAAAACCAAATTTGAATTCGGTTCGGTTCTTGGGTTGACCCGAATAACCCGAATTTCACTATTTGTTTTTTAAAAATTAATTACATAGATATTTAGAAGAAAAAAAATATTTCAAGCATAAAAAGTGTTTTTTTATATTAAGATAACATTTTAATAGTATTTATATATATAAAATACATAAAAATTATAAATATATATATATATATATATATATATATATATATATATATATATATATATATATATAGTTAGGATCCAATGAGAATTAAAATAAGAAGTGGTGAGAAGATGACCAATCAGATGTATGCACCAGTGGAGCCTTTAATTAGATGCATATCGTATATTAGATGCGAAATCATGAAAAAAGGATACAGGAACGATGCACGAGAACGGAAACGGCTACTATATATATATATATATATATATATATATATATATATATATATATATATATAAAATCAAAAATTCAAGATAGCAGGAGCGGCAAAAGGATACGGAACGATGGAACGGCATAGATACGGCAATAAAAAAATATAAAAAATTAAAATATATTAAAGAAAATCCTTGTATATTCAATACGCGGGGACCAACATATCAAGTTGGCAACACCTCTACTTTTTATTGCCAAACGTCACGTTTTCCTTCCTCCACATTATTAAATATTTAAATATTAAAAAATTAAGAAATATCAAAGCTTCCTAGAAACCACAATACGCGAATTATCTGCTGTACCCATCCTTCTGTCTCCCCAATGCATGGGTTTGGAATACAAAAAGCCCATTAAAACCCATCTTAAATACAGAAACGGCAAAAAAACCAAGAAACTGCCATGGAAACGCATAAAAATCAGGAAACTGCCAGGGAGACGCCATGGGAATCCAGGAACGGCTAGGGAAACGGCAGGGAAACATTTCGGGGGCGTTTCGGGGCCGTTCCCGTTCCCACCACGTTTTCAAACGGGTACGCGGGCCTCGAGGGCGTTTCGGTGCAACACTGGTGACCAAAACTATGCATTTGAGATGCAACGACTTGCATTAGATGCATTTCTATTCATATAGATGCAACATCTTGAGTTTCGAAAGTTAATTTGATGTATAACAACAACAACAACAACAACCAACCCAATCCATGGGGTAGGTATGGGAGGTAGAAATGTGATGATCCTACCCACCCTGGGTAAACCTGAGCAGAGAGACTGCTTCCAACGAGACCTCCGGCAAGTGCAGGTGTGCGGGTGAGAAAGAGGAGAGAAGAAGCAGAAGACAATAAAGCAGCAAGCCAAGCAGAAACGAAAGCAAGAAAAACAAGGCAAGGAAAGGCAGAGCAGCAAAAACAAGGCACTAAAAACAAAAAACAGGGCAAGAAAAGCAAGCAGACCAGAGGAACCCAAAGCAAAAGCAAAGCAACGCATGGGGCCTAGAGCTACGGCAAAGCAAAAAAAAGGGCCAAAAGCCGAAAACGCCGTGGCAAAGCAACCAAGAAAAGCCTAAAAGTCTAAACCCACCAAAAACCACTTAAACCACTAAACACCCATCAGCAGATCCTAATCCTATCTCTCCACCCCTTCCTATCTGAGGTCATGTCCTCCGACACAGCAGGCTCGGCATGTCAAGCTTAAGTCTATCCTCCCATCCGAGATTGGGTCCGCCCCTTCTTCTCACGCCATCTACTACTAGCGCCGACCTTCTAACCGGCTACCGTTGCGGCCTCCCGACATGGCCGAACCACCTCAATCTACCTTCTCATCTTCGAGATAATATTTTCGACGCCAAGTTTTTCTCTCGAAAACTCCGTCGGGATCATGTCAAGCAAGGTTTTACCACACGTCCATCTTAGCATTCTCCGCTCGCCACCTCACCTCGCTGGCATGGGCCTCGAGACGGGCCAAGACTTCGGATCCGTACAACATAGCAGTCTAATCACCACTGTAAAATTTCCCTTTAGCTTTAATGGGACGTTCTTGTCACAGAGGACTCCGACGCCGCCTCCATTTCGCCCAACCAGCTCTGATCCGGTGGGTTACGTCCTCATCTATCCGCCCTGATCTGTGAATCATCGATCCCAGGTATCTGAAGGACTCCTTGGGTGGCAGGATCTGGTCACCGATACGAATATCCTCGTGGTGGCCCGACTCGCTTCTCCCAAAGACACATCTCATGTATTCAGTCTTGTCTCTGCTCACCCTTAAGCCGTTGTCTTCCAAAGCCTCCCTCCAGCGCTCAAGTCTGATGTTTAACCCTTCGGCTGATTCTGCCACCAACACAATGTCGTCAGCAAAAATCATGCTCCACGGGATGCCCTCTTGAATCCCTCTAGACAGGTCATCCAGGATCAAGGCGAAAAGGTGATGTATAGATAGTGCAAATTGATTTTCATGATTTCGGCACGTGTAGAGGAACAAAAAACAAAAGAAATTATGAAATGCATCTAATATACGTATATGCATCTGATTAAAAGCTAGAAAACACACTATGGTGCGTTATAATGCATCTAAGATTATACGGATGCATCTAATTAAGGTCGGTGCATCTCGGATTTGTGATTATAGTTCTTCTTATTCCTTCTTATTTTAAGTAATCTTCTTTTATATATATATATATATATATATATATATATAGAGAGAGAGTGAGGAAAGCGGATTTTTTTAATTCATGCGGATGCTGGATTGATCCGACCACCCATTTCGGATCCGATCTTAAAAAGTCAAGATCCGAGCTATCTTCACTGTAGCAATTAACCATGTAAACGATTTTTTAATTTTTTCCTTTTCACGATCCTTACTATTGTTATCTTCTTTCATTTTTAATTTTTTCGGATCTTTACGAGCAATTTTGTTTTTTGATTATGAGTTCTACCGTGATATTAACGATATTATGAGTCCCATTGTGATATTAACAATTTTACTTAATATCAACGCTTTTTATTACGATATTAAGAAAACTTACGGTGATATTAAAAAATTAACTTTGATATTAAGAAAACATGTAAAAGTAAGCGTGATATTAACAATTTTACTTAAAAGTTACTTTGATATTAGAAAAACTTAATATCACTGCTAGTTTAGAAACCATCGCTAGCCTTAGTGAAACTCATGCTAGCCTTAGTGAAACCTTGCTAGCCTTAGTGAAACTCTTGTTAGCCTTAGTTAGTAGTGATATTAAGAAAGCTTGATTATTACGGTGATATTAACAAAATTCATAATATCATTGTACCTTTTAACCATGAAAATGATTTTTTTCCTAATTTTTTTCGTGATTCTTAATAAATTGTTGTCCTCTTTCTTTTTTAATTTTTTGATTTTTTGAATTATTTTTTTGAATGTTCTTGTGATATTATCCGCACCATCCCTACTTAAAATGTAATCCGACCGATCCCTTCCCCTATATATATATATATATATATATATATATATATATATATATATATATATATATTTATGTGAATTCGGTTTTCGGTTCATATTGCAAAACCCATATCCAACCTGAGAACCGAATTAGTAGTTCGGTTCGGTTTCGGTTTTCGGTTTATTCGATCATTTCGGTTTTTTTGCTCACCCCTACTATCAATTTGTTTCACCAGTAAGGTAGAGATTTTTTTTATCTATGTTTTTGCTTGTTTGAGAATTTAGAGAGAAAGATAACCAAATGGACCATTCATGAGTAATCGAGTATATGACTCACATTTCCCACCTCTAAAGTAATCATAGGTGTTTATGTTTGTACACAAAAAGAGACAGAAAAAGATGGTCCGAAACTATCAAAAAAAAGAGCTACCTGAAGACGAGACCTGGGTCAAATATGATAAGTGCCCACAAGTCCACACCATTTACCAAAAAGATAAATGAAAAAAGTTATTACCTGACAAGGTAAACATCTATAGGGCCCATAGTGCTCCTCAGAACTATTCTACATCTCCTCTGCGGATAATCAACAGCCTGGTTACAGAAACCAGTTTGTGTTAGCTCTATGCATATGTCATAATCATTTATCATTTCCTTGTACATTCTCAAATTACCTCATCCGGATCTGGAACTTCTAGAGTAGTGCCATGCGGGGCTTTAATTGCAATCAATGTTTCTTCCTGAACACAATAAAGAAAAAGTAATATTAGTGAAAGGTATACTCAAATTATACAAAGCTTCCGATTATTTAGAGTAGGGACCTGTGGATAAAGTAATAAGGAATACCAGGAAGCAGGGAAGACTCTTAATATCTTCTTCAGTGACAAAAAGCCATCTGAAATAAGCAAACATAGGTGAATGAGTATGTTAGCACTAAAAGTGGCAAACCGAGTCACTTATACATGGGTCGATTGTACCGTCCTCTATCTCAAACAGGTCAAATGAAAATTAGTTAATATAGAAGTTTATACTTTTGATTATTTTCATCTTCACTCAGGTCCCTTAATCTCTCTTGCATTTCTCTGTAGCAATTTAACATAGTAAGAGCGTTAGCATTACTAGAATCAGATATAAGGCAACAGCTATATCTATATATAAATGTTGTGTGTGTAACCTTGTTTTCTCATCTAATCTATGCTCCTCCACGGAAAGATTTTCAACTTCTGCCTGCTCGTGGTAAAAAAGCAATATTAGACAAAAGGAAAGGGACAAACCTTATGAAATAATATGCAAAACCCGATTGATGGATAACATTATGCTTGAGTGATATATGGCATCAGAATATATGTCAAATTATAATTAAGAAACCAAAATCATTTTTTGGCTCGATAATAAGATGATTAAGATTCGCTTTATATAATTTAGCTTTTGAAAAAAAGATTTAAAATTGATAGACATTGACTTATGGCTCATACCTGTAAACTTGCAACATTCTCATCAGTCTCCGCTGATGAAGCATCAAGTCCCCTATTTGTCACCAATCAATTTATCATAATGTACCAACAGTGGTAATAAACCACATACTATAGAGATTACACACTATATAATCTAGATCATTGTAATAAAAAACGTTCCATACTTCCATTGAATCCTATTCTTCAGCTTTTTCTCTATGAGACCAATTCCTTCTAGCACATTTGTTATATCATAGATTCTCCTCTTTTGTACCTGTACCAATACATACCAATACAACCAGTTTAGTTAACAAAATATAACAGGGTACTGAAAGATGGAAATGCCACTACCTTTAGCGTTTCTGCTGCTTTATTTAGATCAAGCATACCATCTTCTGCATGCTTGATAAGATTGATAAACTTCTTTGTTAAAAGTCCTGTGTTTACAAATCATCGTAAATACTTTTGCTGGTAGAGAAAGAGAGAAGAAAAAGATGAAGAGGCTGCAGCAGCTATGTGTTACCTAAAGAGCTATCGTAACGACAGGGACCAAGCGAAGTAAGATTATGCTCTGATGGAGAATCTACATAATTCACAAAATTTTCTTAGAGCTTCTTTGCAACATTGATTACAAATTGTTATGAACATTTTATTTAAGTCTAAATAAGGACTTCGTATGTAAAGCTGACCGGCATTGGATGCAGGAGTTTGAGATCCAGCCCTATTAAACTTTCCAGTTCGTGAAACTTTTTGTGCTTTGGACCCTTTTCCAGATACAGGGGTCTGTAGAGGAGTTGTAACAGCTAAAGTGTTTCCAGGAGTGGAGTTCTGCTCATTAGATTCAGCTTCAAATGCTGCTACATCCCCTTCCTCTTTAATGGCTAACAATGAAATTTTAATGGACGAGTTACATTTATCAACATGGTTGGAGTTTACAGCATAATTCTTGAGAGAGAAAATATCTCTGTTTTAAAATGCAAGGACATAATAATCGACTTGCATAATACTGAAGGTGAATGAGCAAATGAAGCACCTATATATTATAAATTAAAATTGAAATAAGCAAGTTGAAGCATATGTGTCTACGAGTGGCTAACAGTTCAGCTATGAACAAGTGCTGGTCTAGCTTGTATACATGGAGAGTATGATACCTATTGCCTGCCAAAGAGTGGAAAGGTAGCCACACGCCCACACCAACCTCCCTGAAGGGAAAGGCTTTATCTGGTTTGGGTCTGTCTGGCGGTGGGCTCAAATCCCGAGAATTAGTCGATCAAAAGGTCAGAAACAATGGTTACCCAGAAAAAAGAGTGGAAAGGTGGTGATTTTGATCCATTCAGCTATAAATGGGTCAATTTGGAATCTAATTTTTTTTTAACAGGTCAAATGGTTAAGCTAAAAAATGTAACTAAAATGTCAAATGTGTCAAAAGATTGAGAACCATCCACAGTCTGCTCAGATGTATAAAAGCTTCCTTAATCACTTTGTTTCAAAAAAGTTGGGATTTTTCTGTGATATCGTAGTTTTTTCAATCATACTGATCAAACTGATTTTGTATAAACTGGAATAAGAGAAGTTTTCACGGCTGATCAACCCAACAGGTTTTGGCATGCACTAAACAATTACATAATTTGACCTTTTAACTAACCTACCTGACCTGCCTATCTTGCCATCTCTACTGGGCATCACATGGTCTTCCTTTTCGACAAAAAAGTTATCTAAATATAACATTGTCAAAAAAAGGATGTCTCACAGCTCGGTATGGCATATGCATGATGCCAACATTAAAGAGATAAAAAGTTAGAGGAAAGCCCCATTAGACTGCCCTGATAAGATGTTACAAGTTAAACTGAAAAAAGATGTAATATTTTGACACCATTCATCTGAAGATGGCTATGATTCAATACAAAGTCTTTCAGCTACCAACTAAGCTACTTAAGATCTCAGGTACTCTACTCAGATTAACTAAGCCGAAAGTATTTAAGTATATGCTACTTGATTGAATACCTGAATGTTATGAATCACCAAAAAAATCCAACCCAAATATAGATAACACTATATTCAACTAATAAGTTGTAATAATTTTAGTGGGTCCTTCTCTGACATTCAGTATTTTAGTGGGTCCTTCTCTGAAATTCAGCCAAGAGGCCTGTGATTTAGCAGCTGATATCAAAGCCATCCATCATAAATTCATGACAAAATCACCAAGAACAATGAACTTCTGAGTACATCAAGCGCGACAAGGGTTTCAAACACGTCTCTTTTCAATACCGGTGACCTTGTGTGCATGCATTTTCGAAAGGCTCCTGTTCATTTCCATCTAAACGTCGTTCTAAATTGAGTACCCGGTCATGAGGGCCCTTTCAAAGTTCTTGCTAAGGTGAATGATAATGCTTATAAACTTGACCTTAGAGAAACTATGGTGTGTTACCAGAACTTCAATGTCTCGACCTTCAACCATACATGATCCTAATATAACTCATTCCAAGTTTGAGGCCAAACTTTTTCGAAGACGGAGAGGATGATAGGAACGCACCGACCCACAGCCCAAGCTCAGCAGATCCCAACCCAAATCAGAAATGGGTCACTTTGGCCCAGCTGAAGACTTGACTGATGACATCAGTTTCTAACCCACGTTTTGTTCCACATGCATCTTAGATTGTTATTTCTTTTCCTTTATTTGAAGAAGTCAAAGTAGTTGTTTGAGAATTCCCCAAGTGTAGGAAACGTGGGTAGTTTTATTTTGGTAGTTATTTTCTTTTTCAAATATGTACTGGAAAAAGGGAAATGAAAACAGTTTTGATTTTTCCTAAAAATTATTCTCTGTACTTGGAGGATATTCTTGTTCCTTGCTATTCTAATTTCAGGCAGACAATTAGAAGGTGATCTTGGACGACTAATTCAAATTCTCGTGGTGTGCCTGTATCGAGAGTTTGGCTTAGAGACTCTGCCCAACGAAGCTATTGACTCAAGTATCACGATCCAATCAAGAGGCTCGTTGCCATCATTGACCCCAAATACTTTAAACCAACACCTTCCTCCGGAAATAATAACGAAACCCCAAAGGCCCTGCCGTTGTTTTAGATGTCGGGATTAGGCACATTGCTTGAGTGCCCCGATAAGAGTCTCATTACTCGGCGATTTTGAACTTGCGAGTGGTTATGAGTTTAGTTCCGATTCGGTGATTCTTTTCCACCGGCGGCAATGAAGAAGGTGATTGGACACGATGAAGGTCCGTGTTTGGTTGTTCGAAGAACATTGAGTACTTCAATGACTCGAAGAGAACCTTCAAATGAGAATCAATTTTCACACGGTTATACGATTGCCCGAAGGTTTACGGTGATAATCGATGGGGGGTGCGCTACAATGTTGCTTCACAACCTTTGGTAACTAAACTAAACCTCACTACTCATCCACACCCTTCCCCTTATAGCGATTGGGTGGCTTAACCAGGGAGCGAGGAATACGGCGTGTCTCATCAGTATTACTCTCTACGCATTGGTAAGTCTTATAATGATGAGCGTGGTGTGATGTTGTTCCAATGGACGCGTGTCATGTTTTGTTTGACGTCCATGGCAATTTGATCGACAAGCGATCCATGGCGAGTCACCAAATCGTACTCCTTCGTTCATAACAACCGTAGTAAGATTGTCTACCTCTCGTCCATGAAAACCATCCCCACAACCGCGCAACGGTACATTATTACAATCGGAACAACGCAGTATCATTCTTGCAAAAGTTTATTTTGTTGGGACTTGATGATGATGAAAACAGTCTCCCAACAAACTTTACATCCTGCTTGTCTGACCATTGCTGAACTCTTGTGACAAGTTTTCCCAAGTAAATCCCACCGGCCTTCCCCAACCGTTATCCAACATAAAATCGATCATACAGGATTGCATCTGCCCAATAAACCACTTATCGCAGCAATCCACGACAAACAATTGAAATCGAGAAAACAAATTGACAAATTGTTGGAAAAGGACTTATTCGTGAGTCTCGGTCCTTGTCACCGTCCCGCATTACTTGTACCAAGAAGAATGGTGAGTGGCGAATGTATGGATAGCCTTTCAATCGAACAAGATTACCATCAACTATCGTTTCCCATCCCGCGATTGAATGATTTTCGATGAGCTCATGGTCTTCTGATTTTTCTAAGATTGATTTGAGATGTGGCTACCATCAATTCGGATCTATGAAGGGGATGAGTGGAAGGCGCTTTCGAAGACGAGGAGGTTGTATGAGTGGCTTGCCATGCCATTTGGTTTGTCGAGCGCTAGTACTTTTATGCGTTTAATGAACCACGTTTTGAAGCCATTCTTGGGAAATTTATTGTCGTCTATTTTGATGATATTACGGTATGCAATGAGAACATCGGAAAGCACCAAAACACCTATTACAACTGCTGAAACTACTCAACCGAGAGAAACTTTATGGTAATCTAGAAAATGTGAGTTTGTACTAACCAAGTCACTTTTCTTGGTTATCGGTTTCTAACGAGGCATACAAGTTGATGAAAAGAAAATCCGTGCCATCCGTGAGTGGCGGTCCCACAATCAATTCAAAGAAGTTGAAGCTTCCATGGCTTGCCTCGTTTTGGGCGTTTATAAAGAACTTTAACACTGATTGTGGCTCGATGGTGAAGTAACCAGTCAGCGGTTCACCCGGAACCCAGACTCAGTTCAGCTTTTGAAGAACTCGAAGCAATTATCCTCCACTCCGGTTTGTATTGCCTTGTTTCGATGAGGTATTTGAGGTCGAATGTGATGCCTGCGGGGTAGGAATGAGTTGTGCTATCACAATTAGGCCGTCGATTGCTTACTTTAGTGAAAAGCTCAGCGATGCAAAGAGGCGATACGGCGTATGATAAGGAGTTTTATGCGATCATTCGGGCATTGGATCATTGGCAACACTACTTGATATCGAAGAGTTCATTCACACTCGGATCATGAGGCATTAAAGTACATTCAAATCGACATAAGTTACTGACCCGAGCCAGCGAATGGTGGAATTCATACAAGCATTTTCTTCACCATCAAACCTGAAGTCGGGTAGACTCAACAAAGGAGCAGCGCCTTCTCTCTACATGACGCTCTCGATCCGTCTCCAAAAGAAAATTACGGGGTTTGAACTTATAGGACGAGTATTTATCGATCCAGACTTTGGGGGCTGTGTCTGTTACGTATGCCACGGTGAATATCATGTTCTTAATGGGTTTTTGTTTAGAGCGACTTTGTGTTCCTTGCCATAGATCGAGTTAACGATATCTGAGAAGCTCGTGAAGGAGGTTAGCGCGAGGCTTGGCGACAAACGATTCGCATTATGCGAAGCCATTTCTTACGGCCCAGATGAGTCGTGATGTCGACCACTTCGTCAAACGTTGCCTACCGTGTCATCGAGCGAAGGCGGTCTTACCACACAGTTTATACATGCCCCTTCTGTCACTGGTTGCTCCTCAGGAAGATGTGTGATTTTATTACTGGCTAGGGCACCACTACGCAACGTCGAAAGGATTCGATTATGGTGGTAGTGAATGGGATTTTCAAGATGGCCCATTTTATCGCTTGCCATACCACCTATGACGTTGTCGAAATAGCGATCTTTATTTCAAGGAAATAGTTCGTTTACATGGGTCTAAGCGATGGTTAGTGATCGGGATGTTAAGTTCCTTAGTCGTTTCACGGATGACAACGTGGCGAAAACTTCGGTACAAAGCTTAAATTTAGCACCTCGAGCCACCCTCAAACCGATCGTGGGTGAAGTTACCAACCGTACCTTGGTTCATTACTCAGGGCTCTCATCACTACCAATATGAAACGATTGGGAGGAATTATTGCCTCGGTGAGTTTGCTTATAGGGGCTCCTAATAAAACAACCAAGCATGATCCCTTTCATGGGTTTATGGATAAACCCACCAACTCCACTCGATCTAGTTGTTCTTGATCGTCTACAAAATTCAGCCAAGAGGCTGTGATTTAGCGGTGATATCAAAGCCGTCCATCGGTAATTCATGACAAAATCACCAAGAACAATGAACTTCAAATCTGGCGACGAAGGGAAAACGTTCTTTTTCAACGGGTGACCTTGTGTGGTGCATTTTAAAGGCGTTTTCCATCTAAGCGTCGTTCTAAATCGAGTCCGGTCGGAGGCCCTTTCAAAGTTCTTGCTAAGGTGAATGATAATGCTTATAAACTTGACCTTCCGAGGAAACTATGGTGTTTCACGACTTTCAATGTCGTGACCTTCAACCATACTTGATCTGACGAACTCGTTTCAAGTTTGAGGCGAACTTTTCGAAGACGGAGAGGATGATAGGAGCGCGACCAGCGGCAAACTCGGCAGATCCCAACCCAGATCGAAATGGGTCACTTTGGCCCGGTGAAGACTGTTGATGACATCGGTTTCTAACCCAGCGTTTTGTTCCACGTGCATCTTAGATTGTTATTTCTTTTCCTTTATTTGAAGAAGTCAAAGTAGTTGTTTGAGAATTCCCCAGTGTAGGAAGCGTGGGTAGTTTTATTTTAGTAGTTATTTTCTTTTCAAATATGTATTGGAAAAGGAAATGAAAGACCAGTTTGATTTTTCCTAAAAATTATTCTACGTACTTGGAGGATATTCTTGTTCCGCTATTCTAATTTCGGGCAGACAATTAGAAGGTGATCTTGACGACTAATTCAAATTCTCGTGGTGTGCTGTGACGAGAGTTTGGCTTAGAACTACCTTGTGGCTATTGACTCAAGTATCACGATCCAATCAAGAGGCTCGTTGCCATCATTGGATAACCCCTTTGGTTACCAATTCCTCTTTCCCATCATTCACATTTCTACGAAGTCAATCTCCAGTTTAAAGGTGAAATCTATCAATTGAGACTCCTCTAATTTGTAAATTTACAAACGTTCATCTTCTAATCAAGGTTGCTGCTAAATGAAGAGAATATAATGTAGCAACTACTCTTCCACAAGCTACCTAAATATTGATAAAAGCCTGAATTTCCAAAAGAAATTGTGTTTCTAGTATTGCTTAGTTAATCGGGTTACATGAAAAGTATGTTTCAACTATTTGTTCATTTTACTTCCCTTAAACTAGAATTGAAATAAAATTGTGCCTCTATATATAATCTCAAGCTTTACAACAAAACCACACCTAATAAAGTAGTAATCTAAATCCTAATCAGCTCTTACAATTTAAGTCGAGTATTAATCACATTGCTTCAAGTAAAAATGAAATAAACTCACAGGAGGAGATCTAACAACTATGCCTTCGAATTCAGATTGATGATGATTGACACTTGACGATGATGAGTCGAATCGATGATAATCGCCAAAAGGCGGAGGCTTTGTAGAGGCGAAAGGACGTCTTGTCAACTCTTGATTTTGCATGATCGTTGACCTACTTAAAGTAACTGACTGGTTGATTGTTAATAATTTTGAGATCAATTGAAATTTGGCGGGAAAAATGTGATGTTAGGGTTTGAGATCGTGATTTGGGGATGTCAAGAACAAGAAAGAATGATCGGGAAAAAGCGGGAGAGAGAGAGAGAGAGAGTGGAAAGAAAAAGAAAAAAACATGTGGAGGGACTTGCTTTAACCAATGTATATTTCAATTTTTTTTTTTCTTTAATATATATATATTTTTTTAAATCAACTACTCCTCATAAATATATGTTTTGGTTAGAATGATCGTTGTAATTGGTTGATTTATTACTTAACAAGTATTGGGTACGATAACTTACGGTTAGTTTGCTGAATAACATATTTTAATAGTGACTTGTTGAATTGAAGTTGAGATGACGGTGAAGTTACGTAGGAGAATATGGAGTACATAAATTGATAAGGTGCGTGTAATGCTAGGATGGTCAGTATTAAATTGGTTACAAGTTACAACATTAACTAGCTTTATGTTGAAAGAAGCTATTCAAAGTTTGTTAAAGAAGTTTTAAAAGCTGTTTAAAAATATGACTATTTTGATTCATGTTTTTCAAGCGTAAAACTCATTTTAGTGTGATTAAAATTCAAAATGTGTAAAAAATTTGAATCAATGTTAAAATCTCTCGATTTTGCGATATATGTGAATATCAATCATCAGACAAATTTAATGAATCATCATCATAACTCGATTTTAACAATGATTTGTGAATCAAATTTGTGATTTATAGATTCGATTCACTATAAAATGATGTTTACTTGTGAATCAAATAAAAACATGAATCAATTTCTTTCTAACGAAGATTTCTCAATCTTCTCAAAATAAAAACTTTTCAATGGAACGGGTATATATATATATATATATATATATATATATATATATATATATATATATATATATATATATATATATATATATAAATATATACTAGAAATGAATCGAGACCCACGTAAAAGAATCGGGACCCACGAAAGAATCGAGGACCCACATCAATAAATCAGTAATATATATATATATATATATATATATATATATAGTGTCTGAGTTATTGTAAAAAGTTAGTAGTGGTAAAAAGTATAAGAAGGATTTATAACCATTAGATGTATCAAAGCAAAATAGATTAATGGATGAGATTTAATTGGGTTATTAATGACAATGTAATAAATTTAGTGGGTCATTATGTATCATTATAAATTGAAAAGGATATCATAGTCTTTTAGCATTTGCCATCAAAAATTTGAGACGTTTAATTTAGAACTTTACACACATTCAAATTAATTTAATGCCAACATTCATGTTTAATTCAATGACACATTAATTCAAAAATTTAAAACGTTTTTTTAATATTTTCTTACTAGTGAAACGTGATCACTCCTCAAAACAATTTAAAATTTTAAAACGTTTATGTATAAAAAAAATTTAAAACATTCATTTATGACACACTAAATTTTAGAGCATTTTAGTGACACACTACGTTTATTACATTTTTTTATATGTAACGGTGACACACTAAATTTTGTGATACATTCGTAATGACACACTAATTTTAATGACATGTTTTTGGTGACAAACAAAATCTTTTGACACACTTAGTGTCAAAATACATTTATAACGACACATTAAGTTTGCGACATACTTACTTTCATGTTACATTTGTAGTGACACATTAACTTTTTTTCTACATTTTCAATGAAACACTAATTGTTTTGACACACAAAACTAAGTGAAGTGAATTTGACATATTAAAACTTATAATAGAGGTTAAAGAGTCTTACATGTGCACTTAAAAAGAAGCGTTTAAATTTCTAAAATACTCCTACTAATTAAATGACATAAGACACATTTTCAGTCACAAACTTAAAATTCTGACACACTTAGTTTTATAATATATTTCTAGTGACACACAAAGTTTTTTAACACGTTTTTTTTTGTGACACACCTAAATGACGTGATAGGAAAAAAAATTTGTGACACACTTAAATGTTGTACTAGAATTTTTGACGTGAATTGTGAATTAGAGCATTAGTAAAACTTAAATGAGATTTTAAAGAGGCTTAAATGAGAAATTAAAAGAGTATTTGTTAAATGCCAAGAATACCCTTATTAATCAAATAACTTATTTTACTATATATATATATATATATATATATATATATATATATATATATATATATATATATATATATATATATATATATATATATATATAGAGATTGGATCATTTAAAAAGTTGATCTCAAGAGAAAAGTGAGAGAAGTGATCTCAACCGTTAGATCACCCCCTCTTCCCCTCCTTTTTTTCCTTGCTAACTACAGGGACCTTATTGTATTTTATTTCATTCTTTAAGGGAGGGTTTCATAAATTCACCCCTTTCATATATAATACATGATTTTTTTTTCATTTTTTCATTTTCTTCTTTTTTCTTCTTTCTCTGATAACATCTTTCAGTTCCTCACCACTGTTCACATCGACCGACCTTCACAACCGTTCCCCATTGTTCACCATCATTTCGCATCCTTCACCACCATTCCCCACCGTTCATCATCTTCTCCACTATTCCGCACCAAAGATGTAATCAGATTCATCATTCAAGTTTGAAAGTATGGTTTTTAATTGATTTTTTGCTGTTACCGTCGATTAATATGATCATATTAATCTTCGTTTGCATGTTTATGAGTTTATTGATCCTATTTTGAATAATTTGTTTGTTTCTTTTTGTTATTGTTGGTCTAAATATGTTTTATTCGAGAGTTTACTTCTAAATCTGAAAAAGAGTTGAGCAAAATAGATAGAAATCATGTTTAGGAAGGCAGCACATAAGGTGTTTGATAAAATGTCTCAAAGAAATTTTATAGCTGCGATGCACTAATTTTACATTTTGATTGCATTTAATAGCACGTCCACGTAAAAAAAATTGTGTACCTCATGATATATAGGTCAATAATAAGTGTGACTGTTTGCGGAATTATGTGCGCGCTAATTGGTTGTACTAAATGACTTATCTTTAGCTAGCCTGCATGTTTCGAATTTAGATTATTTTGTATTATTTGATGCGCTACTGATTACACTCAAGCACAGCTTCATTTAAGCGCGACATTTGTGCGTACCAGTTCAATTACATTAATAAAACTATAGATTGATGTAGTATTGTTAGCGGAATTAGTGTCATTTAGGCGTTAATTTGTTGAGCCTATGGTCCTTTTGCTCGTAAAATGGTATAGTTTGTCACTAAAAATGGTTATATAAAATGGTATAAGGTTGATCTTAGAAACAATTTGGGCGTTAATATAAAATGGTATAGTGTTAAGCCTATAATTTGTTGAGCCTATGGTCTTTTTGTAAATTTGGGCGTTAACATATAATGGTATAATGTTTAGAGAGTGGAGACAAATGTTGATCTTAGAAACAAGATAAGTTGACTAATTGCAAAATATAGTTTGGAAGATTTGGTTTTGCCAAAAAATCAATGGAGGTTGGTTTATATGGTTTTGGCTTCAGAGGAAAACAAGTCACACGGGTTTGAAGGTGACAAATTTTATATTGTTTTAAGAATTGAGCAAAATATCAATGAAATTAGCCTCAAAGCATGATGAAAGTCGTTTACTATAAACATTTACATATAAGGGTAACGATATGATTTTTGTTTACATGAGTAATACTTAATGCGTAAATAACTTATATTGTTCGAGAATGAGCAGAAAAGTATTTGCTAACCTTACCCGTTTAAACTTCTACTGAGAATGAATTGTTTTGACTCGTTAGTTCACCAGCTCTTTTATCTATATTTACCTAATATCAGTGATGCAATCTCTGTGCAGTTTCCTGTGGGTCGTGTTCATCATCTTTTGAAGACAAGGGCTTCTGCTAGTGGAAGAGTTGGAGCAACTCATGTAGTGTACACAACAACAATACTAGAGTACCTAATGTACCAAGTGTTGGAATGGGTGGAAATTCAAGTAAAGATTTTAAGGTGAAGCGATAACGTCGCGCCATCTACGACTTGCTATCGGAGGAGATGCAAAACTTGACACTCTTATTAAAGGAACTATTGCTGGTGGTGGCGTTATCCCTCATATCCACAAGTCACTTATCAACAAGTCTGGTGAAAAGTATGCACCTCTTAAAACCCGTGAATGTATCACAAGCACTGATGTGGTATTTTGTGTTTTGATATGTATTTTCTAAACAACAAATCAGTAAAAGCTTTGAAATTTATGATTTATGTGTTGTTATCATTGTTGTGTGTTGCTTTGTGTATTGTTATTTTCCGTCGCAATCATCTTTAGAAATGCAAAGAGTCGAGTTCTAAATATTTTATCGCTTTTATACTAGCTAAAATGATGGTAATGCTAAATGTTTAGACCGACTATTGCAATGTCAAATGATGAAACACAATGAGACACCATCTTTTTCAATAGCACATTTTCATTTTCAAAACTAACAAACAACATGATGGTCAGAATACTAACGATAAAATGGCTTAAACCATGTATATAACTTCATAATCTAAAAGTATGCACAAAAGTTGTATCCTTTCCAAATCGGTACTAAAAAGGGCTAAATCATTAGATTAACCTGCCCTAACGCCTTCGAAACTTATGAATCAGGGCATGAGACCGAACTAGCTTACAATACATAACATCAGACAAAACCTCTTGAGGTGATTGATTTTAAGTTGAACACCATAATACAACTCCTACAAACTAACAACCTACAACTATTTATATGCCTTGCTTGACAGTTTATTGATAAAGAGTAGAATTGCTGCAAGCAACACCTTTGGGCACTCTTCATGAGGCAGATGACCACAACCCGATATTCCAACTAGTCTCTGCATAAAGATAAATGTTCTAGTCAAAAGTGGCGCTACGTCAAGATATATTAAGATCAATTAGTCCACGGCTCAAAAAATCAGCCCAATCAAACAGATGCACTAGAGTGCCTCAAATGGATGCACTAAAGTACCTTCCGATATGCCATTCATAGAATGAACATGACTCGCGTGAGTGACCATAAGGTATGTCAAACCACATATCATTAATAAAGGCACGAACTTTCACGTGCTATACGCCATACATTCACGTTTCACGCATTTTGTGAATATAGTTGGGTAATAACTCGCACAAACAACAGATAACCATTAAACATAAAACAAATGTGACAACAAATTAGTTTACGAATAATTCTAATAGATTATATTTGAAAGATCAAATATAAAAAATGAAGTATGCTTTGGTAAATGTAAACTTCTAGACAATAGGTGCTCAACATAAGCCCAAACCCATGCGAAATTACCAGTTACCCAACCCGCCCTTTTTCATCTCTATTAAATATATATTTCACTAATGTATAATGCTGATGCACTAATGTATAATGTTGATGCAGTAATGTGTAATACAATTTGAGAGAATACGATCCAATAATTCATAATGCATAATGTTGATGCATTAATGTATAATGTAAACTAGTCTCTGCTTTGTTACGAGTAACTTTATCAAAATGGATAATATTTTCATACAAACGAGTTATTATTGCTTACATCTTCTTGAAACAATAAAGACACACATACTCTAATAATAATGACTAATATCTAACGTGAAACCACTGGTTGAGCCAAAGGTCACTAATATCCACTTTAGCTAATCGTATACGGCAATATAGTGTTTTCCTAGACTGTTTAGAGCCCAGAAACTGATAATTCTATAATTTCTACTTAAGAAGGTATTTCAGGATGATGCTAGTGTCCATATAGATGCATGTATAATTTTCCGATAGATTGCATAAGCATTCACCATTGCTTACATGTAAGGCCTTATTTTCTTACCTAGAAAAGTATTGGCAAGTAAAAGTTGATTACCTTTGTAACATACGGCAATATGGTTCGGGGAATGTGTCACATATAGTTGTACGCATGGCATTGACTCTTGTGGCTCGATAAGTTCCTAACAATTAGTTGCCATATCAAGAAATGCCATGAAATAAGATGTCTCTTATAATCAGATGCAACAACTATCTGCTCATAAGGTCCGGTTGATTGAAAATGATGTCTTGAGGATTCTCAATCATTGCAATTACCTTAGCAACCATCTCAAGCTTTTTCAATGTCTTTCCGAGGTTGAAAAGGTAATTCCTGAAAATAGATGAAAAACACAACACAAACGTCACCAACTATACCAGATAAATACCAATAAGTTTTCTAACCACACTAGGGCATTATAGAAATAAACAAAGTGCATATTAACTCTTATAGCATCTTGACAAACATACATAGCCATTCATATCATTAGACAAAATCAATCAAGTTACTTAAAACGGATACTATGATTCAAATAGATGCACCAAATTACCTCAAAATGATGCACTAAAGCGCCTCAAATGGATGCAATAGAGTACCTCAAAGATGCACTAAAGTACCCAAACGCTACTTTAGTAACAAGGAGTGAGATATATAAGTAAATGTACTAGTGTAGTTTGTTGCAAGTGGTATGAGGCTGATTGTTGAATAGCTAAATAATCAAATAATCATCAAAATCACTTTATCCCGTAAGTAAAAGTAACTCGATTATGAAACCCAACTTTATAACCCACATTCAAACACCCCTTAAGCACATGAACGGTTAACTTAATCCTAATTACAGAGGTACAGACCTGCACAAATTAACTATCATTATGGTAACAAGTTATTACTATATATAAACTTGCTAGTAAGGACTTGTCGGAGAAAGTGACGCATATTCAAAATAGATGAGAACATGATGTCACAATTAAGATCAAAACTATCAGCACAACTTGTGTCTAAGAAGATAAACGATGCGCAGTTTTATCTATATGCATAATGTAAACTAGTCTCTGCTTTGTTACAAGTAAATTTATCAAAATGGATAATATTTTCATACAAACGGTTTACTATTGCTACATCTTCTTAAAAGTAACTGATTCAGTATTGCATAATGTAAACTAGTAATGCATAATTTAAACTAGCCTCTTCTTTGTTACAAGTAACTTTATCAAAATGGATAACATTTTCATACAAACGGGTTATTATTGCTACATCTTCTTGAAACGTTCAATATCTAATAATAATGACTAATATCTAACGTGAAACCACTGGTTGAGCCAAAGGTCACTAATATCCACTTTAACTAATCATATAACTTTTTGATGCCCTAATATCTACCTTTTCGATGCCCTAATATCTACCTTTTCGATGCATTAATCATAATCATAGATGCCCTAATATATACCTTTTGATGCACTAAATGAGATATCACCTATAACTTCAAGAATTAGAAACAAAACTCCCGTGTTAATCAATTGACTATCTTATTATCATAACTATAAACATCATCCAAGCAGTATCTCCAACCACCTATTTTGTTAAATCTGATTACCTGATACTAATTGTTTCATATCATCTAATAATTCCAAAATGCAATGCAGAAAACTCACGTAAATGATCAAAGAGTAAGGTTACGTGGAGCATACCTATTTTCCAAAATGCTTTTATCTTGAAAGTAATACAACTCTAAGAACCTGCCAGATCTAAGAGGTTCTACAATCAAAAGTAAAACGAATAATGATAATAAGTGATAAGAATAAGCAAGAGATGATGTTGTTCAGCAATAGTGGACAAAATGGGTTATATCAAACAAATTTATACATGTCATTTGTAAAAGAAGGTAGCAAAAACTATCCAAAAACCATTGAACGAAACGAAAAACAAGGCAAGGTTCAAATGCATACCAGCTGTGATAGGTTAACATCCGCGCAATCACCATATTCAGCAGAAGGGTTGCTCTCTATTGTCACTTACATCATAGCCAAACTTTGAAAGTTGACCAATCATGTACTCACTATCACTATGTCAACACAGACAATAGCAAAAAACAATTAACTTCTAGAGGTAACATATATTCACATTTTACCAAAAAAAATATATAATAATAAAAAAAAACAAAAAACTACAGCAAAATACGATGAAGTGAACCAAATAAAATCACAAATTACTATATTTTTAACCAATCTTAACCGGAAGTTAGACTAGAAATTAGGATATTAATGTAACGAGCATCAACTTTATTTAAGCATTAAACATTTGATTGGCATAATTAGCCATGGTAACCCTATATACAAACTATCACAAATAAGGAATCAAACATAAAGCATAGAATCAGTCACATTATATGATATATATACCCGGACCAAAGCCCATATAAGGTACGACCATGTAAATATCTACTTTTTCGATGCACTAATCATACTCATAGATGACCTAATATCTACCTTTGATGCACTAAACAAGATATCACCTTCTCACTGCTGTTATGAGTTAGGACTAACAAGAACACTTGCATTGAAGGCTTCCCTCAAGATACGTAAACACGCCTTGGTCGTTATTTTTCAAAAATCTCTCACACCCATGATGCGTATGATTAGCAACTATTTAGCCATCATCAACTACATCGAGACCAATATGACCCTGCACCCACCAAACCCAACATCTTCTTTCCAAAGGCGCTTTTAGCCTTGATCATATTCCGTCTTGGATTACGCTTGTCGATTGTAGATCGATGCGGTACCGCCCAAGATTATCCCCCTATCGGATAATCATTTATTTATACATAATCTTTGAGATGGAAGCCGTTAAACTGCCTAAACTGTAACCAATAATACTTGATCATGAAAATGTATAAGAGATCACAGAACAACTACTGTGGTGTCCGCCACCCAAACTGCAAGGGAGTTCTGATAATATGAGCATCCTAAAATCTTCCCATCATCTACGCAAAGGTTGCCCAATGTTGACCATCCCGTATCAAGAGCATCGTGGCAAATAACAAGTTCCTATCTGAAATTCAATATAGGACATGTAAGTGAACCAAATATTATTCAAATCAAAAAATCTCATTTAACATAACAAAATAATTCCTTTAAACTTTTGTCTAACGCAAAATAGAGTTATCCAATATATAATGATGCACTAATCTTACTCATTGATTCCCTAATCGTTCATCAATGCACTAAACATACAAACAAATGTCTAAGTAGTTCCAACGATGCACTAAACAAACAAACATATGCCCAGCTATGTCCACTGATGCACTAATATGTTCAACGATGCACTAAACATATTTTAATGCACTAATCACACAAACAGATGCAGTAACAAGTCATTTGATGCCCTAATCATACTCACGGATGCTGTAACAAATATTCCTGATGTGATAATTATACAAGCATATGATCATTCATGAAAACTTGATGCACTAATAACACATAAAAATGCTCTAAACATACTTAATGGATGCCATAATGTATCACACGATGCTTTAATCATACACACTTGAGGCACTAACGTTTCATGAGATGCCCTAATCACAAACTCTCGGTGCCTTTACTTTTTCATTTCATGCTCTAATCACACACATTTTTTCCCTAAATTTGTCACTTGATGAACTAACCATACACTGCTGATACCTTAATTTGGTAAAGTGATGCTCTAATTATTCTAACAGATTCCATAACATTAGTTGCTGATGCATTAATCAAACACAAATGACGAAACATGTCACGCGATGCTCTAATAATACACAATTGATGCATTAATCTATCTAGCGATTCTCTAATAAAACACAATGGATGCATCAGCTCTCGCGATGCTCTAATCTAACAAAAATATGCACTAAATTAAATTTCTTATAATCTAGTCATCTACACTTGTTTACATAATGTTTATACTGATGCACTTATTCATACAAACAAATGCTATAACATATTATTTACTCGGATGTACTAAAATGTAATTTTATATATACAAAATCATTAAATGTCATTTCATTCCACATTAACACTAATTATTTTATAATTTTCACAATGATGCACTAAAATAACATAAAAATTTAAAAGCATGTAATTAAAATCTTACAATTTTCTGATATCTCTGGTTTGATTTCAATTTTCTTCTAGTGTGAATGTACGACGGCAATGATGGAGTGGTGGACATGATGATGGAAATGATGACAGTAGAGATGATGACAATGGAGATGATGACGATGGAGATGATGACGGCGGAGTGATGGAGATACATACAAGAATGATGATGGTGGCGATGGAGATGGTGAGAAGCGATTGGTGATGTATCTGTCAAGTGAGTGTTTTGTATATGATGTATAAGAATATGTGGTGGTGTGACGGTGACGGCGGCAATGGTAGTGGCGACGGTGGTGACGGTGACGGTCAATGATTATGTTTGGATAAGTGTGTGTGTGTGTGTGTGTGTTTGAATAAGGCTGGTATGTTTGTATCTGGATTAAAAAAAAGACCGTTCCTACTTTTTTAGCATTTTTTCATATTTTACCCTGAACTTTTGATTGTTATCAAATTCTACCAAATAACTTTTTTTCTCACTTTTCTCTCTAATTACACTTTTCTCTAAAACCGGACTATATATATATATATATATATATATATATATATATATATATATATATATATATATATATATATATATATATATGTTGGATTATTATGAAAAGTTTTAGAATGAAAAGAATGAGAAGCGTATGGAGGTGACATGTGTCACCTTGCCACATCCCATGTCACATCACCATACCCCACTCCACCTACCCCCCACTGAAATTTTTTTCCCGCCAAAATTTTTTTTCCCGCTAAATTTTTGTACTGCATCACAGTTATAAAGTTACTGCATCACAATCATGATTTTAGTGCATTAAGGTTATAACGTTAATGCATCACAATCATGATTTTAGTGCATTAAGGTTATAACCTTGATTTTAGTGCATCATACTTGATACACTTAACTATTAACTATGATGCAATAACTTATAATAAAGATGCACCAAAACTTATTAGTGCATTAAGGTTATAAGTTACTGCGTCACAATTATGATTTTAGTGCATTAAGGTTATAAATTACTGCATCACAGTTATAAAGTTACTGCATCACAATCATGATTTTAGTGCATTAAGGTTATAACCTTGATTTTAATGCATCATAATTTATGCACTTAACTATTAACTATGATGCAGTAACTTATAATAAAGATGCACCAAAACTTATTAGTGCATTAAACTTATAAGTTACTGCATTACGGTTATAAAGTTACTAATCATGATTTTAGTGCATTAAGATTATAAGTTACTGCATCACAATTATGATTGTGAATTGTGATGCAGTATTTTTATAACTGTAATGTAGTAATAAATTTTATTTTTGCCCAAAAATTTTTAAATTATTTTTTTGCGGGGTGGGGGATTTTTTTTTGCCCAAAAAATTTTTAAATATATTTTTTTATATATATATATATATAGGATATATATATATATATATGATATATATATAAGGTGACATATGTATATATATCCATACGCCTTTTCATTCTTTTCATTATAATAAACTTTTATTTTAACCCTACATATTTCAAATAGAAGGAGAATTTTAGGGAGATCATCCATTTTTTGTCATCTGAAATCCGAAATGGTTGTAGTTTATCTTTATCATTCTTATATATATATATATATATATATATATATATATATATATATATATATATATATATATATATATATATATATATATATATATATATATATATATATATATATATATATATATATATATATATATATATATATATATATATATATATATATAGGGGCGTTATTGTGGTTTACACATTAAAGTGAAAAATAATAGGTATAGTTGTGGACTGTTGGATCAATCTTGTTATATCAAGATGAAATATATTTGATGAGTGGCTTATTTGTAATTAAATAGAACAAGAAGGGTATTATGTATCAACTATATTAAAAAATATATCGGGAGTTATATATCATTTATTCACATCTTTAATTTTTTTTCCCGATCATAAATAGCACAATCCCAGATCTGATGCATATTCAAAAACACTCCTATCCCTAAAAATAATGTTATTCCCATGATTCATTCTCCAAAACTTTATCCCCAAATTGTATATAAAACTAGGGTTTGTACGCTGCATATAAATTAACAATTATAGGTGATTTTTTCTCAAACCTATAACTAAAAACTAGCTGATCTTCAGATGTGTTGAATGGTAAGTGACACATTGTTGTTGGTGGTCTTGTTAGTATGATATGTATTATATGTTTACTAAATTCATTGTTGTTATTGTTGATTTTTATATAGTCCGACAAAGTGGCCGGTTGTCTAACAGAAGAAGGGGGATCTAGGAGAATGAAGATTATGAAGTAATCGATCTAACAACATTAGAATGTGATAACACATGAGAAGGTATACAATCTAAATTCATGTTTTAGGTATGTGTGTGATATAGTAACAAAATTGGGGGTTTTGGTATGTGCATGATAAAGGAAAAAAGGGGTTTTTTAGTTTGTGATACAGTTGAGAAATTGGGCTTTTGTTATTTGTGTGATACAATAGAAAGATTAGGGCTTTTGTTAAGTGTGTGATACAGTTAAAAAGTTGTGGCTTGTTTGTTATTTGTGTGATACAGTAATATAATCAAGGCTTTTGTTATTTGTGTGATACTATAGAAAGATTAGGGCTTTTGTTATGTGTGTGATACAGATAAAAAGTTATGGCGTGTTTGTTATTTGTGTGATACAGTAATAAAATTAGGGGTTTTTGTATCAACATGTGATACAGTAATTAATATTAGGGATTTTTGTAATTTGTGTGATACAGTAATAAGAATAAGGATTTTTTTTTTGCAATTTTTGTGATAGAGTGATAATATCAATGGGTTCTGTAATTTGTGTGATACAGTGATAAAAATAAGAATGTATCAGCAAAAATGGTAAATATGGTCAAAATGTACTATGCCAAAACCCCCCTAATCAAGTGATGTTTACATGATTAGCACTATGACGTGTGGGTTAGTGACTATTGTTTTTTTCCATATAATTAAGCTGTTTATGGTCAAAAAATTCAATATGGTCCAAATGTATCCACAAAAAGGGCAATATGGTCAAAATGTATCATTACATGTTCATTGTTGGTCAAAATGTATCAAGAAATAGTCAAACTACTCAAAATGTATCAACAAACATGGTAAATAGGGTCAAAATGTACTATGCCAAACACTTCCTAATCAAGTGATGTTTAGAGGTCATCAATGTACCAGCTAATCTAGAAATGCCAACCACCGCCTAGTTGTTAGATGTGTATGCCTAATGATCATCACTATGTCAAAGACCCCCTAGGTGGTAAATTTGATATGTCTGAAGTGTGTTATGAATCTGGTTAATATGCCTGAAGTGTGTAGTGGTTTTTTATATAATGTTTGGGATTGCAGAATTTCTCAATGACGAACTGTTGGCGTATGTCCCAACATACAACTCCCCGGCAGATCGGTAAAACGCCGAATAATCTAACTCTCCGGCCCTAAAGCAAAACTGCCCGGCACATTATGCAATCCTCCGGGTAAAGCATACAAGCCAACTTAGACGAAACAAACCTAGACCAACATATACCGAAGGGTTAGACATAATCCTCGGCCTAACGGACACCTGACGTCACCATGCATAAGAGGAAAGGAATCTCGGTCAGAACTACTGACCCTTTCCAGACGGAATCCAAACAGAGTAAAGTCAACTCCCGCCTGAAAGAGTCACTATCGCCCACGTGACCTTCGGGTGAGGACAAAAGCTTCTCATCTATAAAAGGAGCTAAGCAACAACATTCAAGGTAGACTATTCTCACCCATTTTTCACATATTACTCTGACATACCAATATACTCATTCTCACGCCGGAGCTGGGTCTAGGGATAAAACCCTAGGCGAGGCTAACGCGTGTTGTCTTTGTGTTCACAGATCCGACGAACCTAATCCGAGGAGCTTTACCGAAGGATTCACTTGTTTGGAGTAATCGCAGACTTTTACTTCAACAAATTGGCGCCATCCGTGGGACCGCTATTCTAACTACCAACACTAGAAAATGGCAGGTCCTACCACCGAAACACCCCCAGGTCCCTCCACGGAAACACCGCCCGGAGGCAACCCGCCTAACTTAGAGGAACAAATACTAAACCACATATTGTCGCTAAAGGCCTTGATACAACAGCATAACACCCAAGGAAAAAGCCCGTTGCAACCCCATACGGATCGACTTTGGAGATGAGAAGTCGAGGGACCCACCCAAGTAGAAAAGGAAAAAGATCCGAAAGGAAAGCAGGCCGTGGAAGACCTGCACAAACCATACAAAGATGCCCCCAGATCCCCATTCACGCGACGGATAGTAGAGTTCGCCGGACCAAGACATGAGCTGCCTAAGAACATAAAACTCTACAACGGATCTTCAGACCCGGATGACCACGTTACTCGCTTCTCCGGTGCAGCAAATCATGGCGGCTGGCCATGCCGGTATGGTGCTGGATGTTCCAGCAAACTTTGGACGGTCCAGCAAGCGGGTGGCTTGAGCGACTACCCAATGGCAGTATTGACAGCTGGGAGGAGCTCAGAGAGAGTTTCCTAGAAAGGTTCGCGCTCAGGAGGAAGTGTCTAAAAGATCCGATGGAACTCACAAAGATCATGCGGAAGGCTCATGAAACCCTGCTAGAATTCAAGGAAAGATGGACCGACGAAGCTAGCTACATCCCCGGTGTGCCAGAAATAATGCAGATATCCTCATTCACCAACGGAAGCAAATGCCCAGAATTGGTAAAACGATTCTCAGACAAAATTCCCAAGACAGTCACGGAAATGATGAAGAGGGTAGACGATTTTGTATGTTCGGAAGAAGCCTACAACACCACGGAACTCCCTAAAGGGGAATGGAACCGTAAGTCATACGCAGGCAGTCAGCCAGATCGAACCTCCCGAGTAACGAATCTCCCCGACAAACGAAGAGGAGAACGAAGAACAGAACAAAAACCCCGTAGCCAATACAACCCCTACTACCCGACAAGGACTGATAACTACAGAGGTGACCACCGAAGCGACTACAGGAGAAACCATTACAGGAACGATACCCGCCCCATAGAGTTGAACCTTCTCTCGAAAGCACCTAAGGAAATTCTAGCAACGGAGCTCCAACTAAAACTGCCACCACCCCACCTCGGTGGGGGCCCCATGAGGAAAATCTAGATAAGTTGTGTGATTATCATGGCGAGAAAGGCCATCTCACCAATGACTGCTACCAACTCAAAGAACAACTGAGAGCAGCTATGGAGACGGGCAAGTTGGATCATTTATTATGGAATTGAGGCAAAGGGAAGGAACCCTAGAGATAATCACCCAGAGAGGAAGGGTGATAAATATGGTGCATCATGAGGAAGGGATAGAAAAGGAAGACCAACAATGAGAGGAAGACCGATGAACGCCCCTATAGCCTTTCCCCCATTCTCGCTGGGGACGCTCAAGAGCCACCGATAATCAAGCGACGTGGAAGGATACACAGTGAGGAGGGTTTACGTTGACCCAGGGGCAGCTGTGGAAGTGATGTGCGAGCACTGTTATCAAAACCTATGCCCAGAAATCAAAGCAAGGCTAAGAGAAACGAACACGCCGCTAGTGGGATTCTCAGGCAAAGCAATAAAACCCCTCAGAAAGATAGACCTAAACGTTTGTTTCGGAAACGAGGGCCTATATCGCCGAGCCATAATGACTTTCGCAGTGATAAGATCCCCCTCCCCATATAACATTATTCTGGGACGATCGGGCATTAGAACTAAGAGCGATCCACTCAACCATTCACTCCATGATAAAATTTCCAACACCGAGGGGAGTGGCAACCCTGGTTACCAGATCAGTTATCATCTCGGAATGTAGAAGGTTAGAAAGACATGTCATGGCGAAAGGATCGGAAAGCAGGTGTGAAGAATATCCTTTGGAGGAAGAAGAGTCTAGCAAGAAAACAGAAGAATTAATGATAAACCCACAATTTCCTGAACAAATGATTACCATCGGGAACAATTTTTCCAAAGAATGCAAAAGACACCGGTAGAACTCATCGAAAACAACAAGGATGTATTCGCATGGCAACCGTATACATGACAGAGTCCCCTACGAATCATAGAACACAAACCTAATGTCAACGTGAATGATGTGCCAATAGCCCGTAAAAAGAGAACCTTCTACCGAAAAGAACCAGCAATCAACTCCAAGTAGAAGAATGGTCGAAGTGAATAGTCCGGCAAGAAATATCCAACGCGATCTCCAACCCGGTTTTAGTAAATAAACCGAACGGAACATGGAGAATGTGCATGGATTTCAAAGCATCAACGCTTGCGTCTGAAGGACTATTACCCACTCCCGGAGATCGACTGGAAAATAGAGTCCGTGATGGGTTACAAGTACAAGTGTTTTCTTGATGCATACAAGGGGTACCACCAAGTCCAGATGGCCAAGGAAGATGAAGAAAAGACAGCCTTCTATACGGAACATGGAACTTTTTGCTACACCAAGATGCCCTTCAGCTTAAGGAACGCCGGGGCGACTTATCAAAGACTGGTAGACTCGAGTTTTAAGGGGCAAATTGGCAGGAACTTGGAGGTATACGTCGATGATATGGTGATCAAAAGCAGAAGCGAAGTGGAATTGTTGGCAGATATGGCGGAAACGTTCGATAATCTGAAGGATCAACATGAAGCTCAACCCCAAAAAGTGCTCCTTTGAGTGAAGAAGGAAAGTGTTAATACAAATAAGCCGTAAAAACGTTTATTTATATTTTACGATCTTCTAATGTTTTGTCAATAACAAACGTAAAATCATTTTAACGAAACAAATAGAATACGTAAATAGTTTGGACTAATAGTTTTCTAACACACTTATGCTTTCACATAAAACACTAAAACAAGTATAAGTGATTTTATGACTTAGATACATATGTACAACAACTAGTGTTTACATATTGGGTTAAACATATACTTAAACTAAGTATACTAAAATGGGTAAAAACTAAGTATATGCTAAAATAGGTAAATACAAGTATATACTAAATGGGTAAATACTAGCAAATGGTTTTGACCCACAACCCATGGTTTTATATATACCACTTAACCAAGTTCATTGAATCTAGAAAGAAAACCATGGATCAACCCATAACCCATGACCCATGACCCATTACCAAAAATACCCATGGGCAAAGAGGATGCACTCACTGATCCCTAGCTTTGTGCTAGCCGGATCCCTTGTGGTAGGGATCCGTGGGATCCGGGAACAGAGAATTTTTCTCTATAAATAGTGAGCCATGTCTTCATTGTTTCTCACCCCCTTTCAATATACTTTCTCCCCTGAGTTAAATCTCAATAACCTTAGAACCAAGAGATCTATGTTTCTAGTTTTGTTTTTGTGTGATCTTTTAGGTTCCTCTTAAAGGCAAGATCACCACCTTTGAAGTCAAGCAACCTCAAGTCCATGAGTTGCCATACTTCCTCATCATCAAGGCTATTGAAGTCCTCTTGTAGATGATCTCTTTCATTCCTCAAAGAAGTGTAGTGTTGAAGACATTAGTGAAAGATGTCTCAAGTGTCAAGATGAAGATATTAGTGAAGGGTATCTATCGTCTATAGGATAAGCACTTGTGGTAGGTGCTTAGAAGTCAAGACAAGAAGCATTAGTGAAAGGTGCTTAGAAGTCAAGACTTGAAGCATTAGTGAAAGGTGCTTCGAAGTAAAGACACAAGACATTAGTGAAAGGTGTCTTATAGATCTAGTCAAAGGCATTAGTGAAAGGTGCCTTAGATGTACATTCGATATGGTGTGTTTCGATGTACTAGATAGACTAGCATTAGATTCAAGGATATTGATGTCCTTGATGATGTTGTAAAGGAGTAGATCTCCTTTGGGATTAGTCGTTGGTGTAGTGTGGTAGTAGTTCCTCCATTGCAATGGAACTAGGTGCTTAGCCTAGTACCTAATAAAGGGTAGGCGACGTTGTGAAGGTGTAGTTCACCTAAGGTGTGAAAGAACTAGGTACTTAGCCTAGTACCTTATAAAGGGTAGGCGACGCTGTAGGTGTGGTTCGCCTTGGTGTGAAAGAACTCGTATTTAGCTTTGTACTGGAAAAAGGTTAAGCGACGCTGTGAAGGCTTCTCCGCCATAAGGAGATTGGTGTAGTGTTTACGAACTCCTCGAGTAGGTGACTCGGGAGTGAGTAGGGCAAGGAAGGTGTCCTTGTAGCCGAACCACTATAAATACTGCGTTGGGTTTTGTGCTTTTACTCTTATCTTTTCATTACATATCTTAATATGTTTGTTTATCAACATCCAACACACACAACCAAATAGATCGACATAAGTCGATCTAAATAGTTTAAAAGGAAGTTTTAATTGGTAAAACTATTCAACCCCCCTTCTAGTTTTCCACGTAAAGTTCCTCGATATGTGGTAACATCCAAGGAATAAGGTCCAATCCAAAAACAAAGGCGATAATGACATGCAATCGCCTCAACACTCAAGGAGATGCGAGCCTCGGGAAGTTGGCGTACCAATGTATTCCTATCTCGATCGGTCGAGAAAGCTGCCTTTCTTCAACACCTTAAAGAGCGCCACGAAGACAACCAAAAGGAATACCGATGGAGTGATCAGCCGAGGAGGCATTCCAAGATGAAGAGCGTGATCCTAGAGTCGCCAACTTAAAAAAGCACCTGCAGGTGGGAAGATCTTTTGTGTACCTAGCAAGACCGAAGAGGCCATAAGCACCGGTGGCCGATGGTAGAAAGGAAGGGCAAACAAATGCCGATGCACTATGTGCGTAACACTCCACGATGCCGAGCGAAACCATGCCCCCTCGAAAATTGGCTCGGCTCACGACATCGCCCGTGGAGACTCAAGATATTTCAAGCTCACCACATTAAGGTGATCACGACCAACCCATCCGGGACGTTTTGAACAAACCCGAATCTTCGGGAAATTGATGAAGTATGTAGAATCGAGCGCATAAAATTACTTACATCCCGAGGAACGCAACAAAGGATGTGTCTTAATGTATTTCATAAATGAGATACCGGTCAAGAAAGTAGGGAAAGAAGGAAGGCAAAGAAGTATGCAACATCTCAACCACAGAGGAGGAATGGACACTGTTCACGGACGGGGCGTCTAACAAGAAAGGCTCCAGAGCAGGTTTGGTGTTGATAAGCCCGGACCAAACAGAATACACTTATGCTCTTCGGCTAAACTTCCCAAGCACAAATAACGAGGCGGAGTATGAAGCATTGCTGGCCGGACTAAGGATAGCCAAGGACATGAAAATCCAGGTGCTAAGTGCTAAAGTAGACTCCAACCTAGTGTCAAGCCAAATCAACGGAGAGTTTACCACCTATAAGGAAAGCATGGCAAGATATTTAGCTAAGGCAAAGAATATATTGATGTTTCAAGTAGTTCGTAATACAAAACATCGCCAGAGCACGTAACCGTAAGGTCGATGTGTTAAGCAAGTTAGGCCAACAGATTGACCATCTCGACCAAGGAAATACTTGTGGAAGTATTGAAACACCATCAACGAGGAGAAGGTCATAGAGCAATAGTAGAAGAAGAGGAGGAAAACTGGATGTCTCCAATCATCCGGTGCCTGACCGAAGGAAAGTGGCCGAACGACGAAAACGAGGCAAGAACCCTGCGAATGAAGATACCCCATTATACAATGGAGGGCGGGGTGCTGTTCAAGAAGTCGTACTTGGGTCCAATGTTGAGGTGTGTGGGCCCACTGCAGGCCAATTACGTGATAAGAGAAGTGCACGAAGGGGCGTGTGGCATGCACTCCGGTCCAAGGTCCGTGGTATAAACCGACAGTAAGGATACCATCGCCAACAATGCATGTGGACGCCAGGGAGATCATTCAAAAATGCGAGTCATGCCAAATACACTCCCCAGTCCCCAAGTTACCCAAGACTCTTATGACCTCTATCATGTCGCCTTGGCCTTTCTTCCAATGGGGAATGGACGTGTTGGGTCCCCTTCCTGAAGCACCCGGAAAAGTAAAATATGTCATCGTGGCAATCGATTACTTTACAAAATGGATGGAGGCCAAACCCCTGGCGAAGACCACAGGAAAAGAAGTCATAAAATTTATATGGGATAATATCGTATGTCGCTTCGGCTTACCACACATAATTATAACTGACAATGGCAGCAACTTCATCCATGATCCCTTCAAACGGTGGTGCGAAAAGCTCAACATCAAACAGATAAATACGGCGGTGGCACACCCTCAAGCCAATGGTCTGGTAGAATGAGCAAACAAAAGTTTGATGCATGGCTTCAAGACAAGGCTAGGCAAGAGTAGATCTGGATGGGTGGACGAGTTGCCGAACGTTTTGTGGGCTCATCGGACATCCTTGAAGACAAGCAACGGAGAAACACCGTTCAGTTTGACATATGGAAGCGAAGCAGTGATCCCATGAATTGCATGCTTACCTTCCAACAATGATGATGACCGAGGAAGGAAGCAAAGAGGAGAGGCGTTTAAACCTGATTTACCGAAGAGAGAAGTGGACTCAAGGTATTGAAGAAGCTGTACAAAAAGAAGCGTGGAGCAGATACAATCAAGGGTTAGAGGTGAAAACTCGAGTAGGAGACTTTGCCTCACCTAAGAATGAAGCTAGCAGGCAAGAAAACCAAGGAAAGTTGGGACCAAACTGGGAAGGCCCATACCAAGTCATAGAAGCATACGACAACGGTTCTTACAAGCTACAAACGGCAGAAGGGAAAGAGGTCCCCCGTACCTGGAATGCGGTGAACCTAAGAAAATGCTTCTTGTAAGATAAAGAAAACTTTGTAACTGTTAAGCCTACGAGGCGTTTGTCGAAAGAAGTTATTAATGAAAAACACAGTTCCCCGGATATCGGAGGAACAAATTTCCACATGTTTTGTTTCCTGAACATAATTATTAAATGATCCCCCTGACAGGCTCGCGACCTCCGGGAAAAAATGATCAATGTTCAAAGATGGTTCATATCCAAAAAGGATTGCCATACACCGAACGGTTTATACCCAAAAAGGGTTGCCCAGGTAACATATTCGATGGTTCATATCCAAAAAGGATTGCCATACACCGAACGGTTTATACCCAAAAAGGGTTGCCCAGGTAACATATTCGATGGTTCATATCCAAAAAGAATTGCCATACACCGAACGGTTTATACCCAAAAAGGGTTGCCCAGGTGACGTATCAAATGGTTCATATCCAAAAAGGATTGCCATACACCGAACGGTTTATACCCAAAAAGGGTTGCCCAGGTAACATATTCGATGGTTCATATCCAAAAAGGATTGCCATACGCCGAAAGGTTTATACCCAAAAAAGGGTTGCCCAGGTGACGTATCAAATGATTCATGTCCAAAGAAGGATTACCATAATATCAAACACCAAGATTTCATTAAGTAAAGACAAAGATTTCATCAAGTAAAGAAAAATGCCCCAAACAAATGTCAACCATTACAAACTTCAAATAAATAACTTTGTTCGGCAACATCGTCATTACAAAAAAAAATAGCTCAAAGTAAAAGACAAGCTTCAGTTAGGAGGAACACTAGGCCCCCCACCTCCATCTTTATCCTCCACTTCCTCCCCAGCAGAGCGCTCCGGAGAAGAGTCAGGCTCCAAAGCCATGATGTCAGCAATCGGCAGGTGACATGCATTCCGAACCTTAGCAACATAAGGATACTTCTTAACAAAAAGCTCATCATACATAACCAAATACTTGTTAGGCGCATCCAAATCTAAATCCTCGGTATCTGCCAAAATCTTCTGCACCTCCTCTTCAGAACGACCAATGGACATACCATCCAACCACCCAGCCATCCCGCTCAGACTAAAGGGAGCAGCCAAAGAAGCCTTGTACTCGTGGCTGCCAAGGAGGCGAGCCACAAAAGTAGGAATGAAATCCCAGACAAGTTTTGATCGGTCGATCTCCAGATTCCCTGCGGCCACGACCAGCTCTTGACGTTGTTTTAGAAGGGCAGCGTTCTCCTCCTCCTCATTCTTCAAGGCCCCCTTCGCCTCCATCAATTCTTTCTCCAAGTTAGATATTTTTTTCACTCTGAGCATGGGACAACTTAGACCATTCGGTTTTCTCAGCTTCCAGGGTACGCACCTGCCTTTTCAAGACTTCTTCCCGGGCGGAAGTCTCCCCGAGCTCTTCCCTAGCTGCCTTCAACTCCCCCAAGGTCTTATCCAAAAAGCAAAGTTATCCTTGGCAGCAGCCTCACAGCCCCTATGCTCTTCGGCCAAATCCCTATGGTCGAGATCCAAACTCTCAAAACGAACCAGCAAATCAACAAAAGCGAGAGAACCCCGGGCCAGTATAGCCCAGGACCTTTGGGCCGCCTCGGTGTCCGACAAGGTCTGCATATACTCTTCCTCAGCAGGTGGAGGCAAGTGAACCATCAAATCCCTATACTTCTCATACCCCTTCACCCTCTCGTCTTTCTTATTTGACCACCCCGACACGTATGTTGCACTGGACGAAGTCCCCTCCTCTTCGCCTTTTCCCTCACGGCGCAAGGGAGGCGAGGCTACTATAATAACACAAGACAGGATAAATACAAGAAAGATACAAATAAATAGCAACGAAGAAAATATAATTAGAAAGGGGCTGTGAAGCCAACTCACCGTCCTCCTGAGGTGCAGGCTGCTCGACAACACGAGAAATCTCAACATCATGCTCCTTCGGCTCTGCACCTTGAAGATTCGCCCCAGCATTCACATCAGCTCCGGCATCAGCATTCTCCAGCCGGTTGCTAGAATGACCCTCCAAGGTCTCCTTCTCAATGATAGGAGGATCATTTGACTGTTGATCCTCTGGAGGGGCAGTATTCAGAGGAGTTGGATTGGTGGTGGAATCCAAATTAACCACCGGAGTAGGGCTCTTCTTCCTCCGTTTAGGTTGCCCAGAACCTCCCTCCCCGACCTGGCACTTACGCGGCTTATAACTCCCGGCTTTAGCCTCCGCAACCTTTTTCTTCTTTTCCTTGGCCTTCAAGACCTTTGGATCGGCTACCTCGACCTTTAGCATGGCATTAGTCTTAGTCGGAACCGGAGTACCAGCAACACTCGGAAGAGTAACATGCATCAGATGCGCCTGTCCTTCCTGATATTTACCCCCTCATAGAGGCCCCCTTTCGATAGCTCGGTTTGATCAAATAATCAGACATGGTCAAAGCTGCGAAACACATGAAAACGTAAATAACAAGAAAACACAAAGTCTTAACTAAATAGATAATATCTGAAGTTAGTACCATTCCCGGCATCCTTCGTAGCCGCCCCAGAACCAGTGACACTTCCACCGGCCGATAACCCAACGACATATAGAAAACCCGGAGGAATCTTTATCAAATCAATAACATTAGCGGATAATAAATCCGAATCAGGCATAGAAAACTCCCCGGTAGGAAAAGGATCAGAAACATCTGAATCCGGATGCCTCCACGGCATAGCAAAAGGTATGGCCCGGCGATCAATCAAAAGAACTGTTTTTTCCAACCCTTTAACGAAGACAAAATCTCTTGAAAACAAACCTTGCATTGTTTACCTTCTCGCTTGGCAAAGGTGAACCAATGCCCCTGTTTATGTAATTTATAAAAGGCTCGGAACAGGGAGGTCGTGGGAGTAATATGAAGGCTACGGCTATATACCTCAAAAAGAGTGACCCTATGCAAACCTATCGGCACTAATTGAGAAATGTGAACTTTATAGTAATGAAGAACATCTAAAAGAAAACTGGAAAACGGGACGGAAATCCCCCCTTCAATAAAATATTCTAGACACAAGCCTATGGCATCGTCCCCCAGTTGTCCCATCGTGAAATCGACAGGGGGAAGTCTCGGATGAAGATCAGACGGTATCCCATACTCCTTTACAACCCACTGTAATGAATTATCCGTCATGGCCGAGGTGTATTTGTCCAAGTCGAATTTGGGTTTCGGTTGCGACGGCCCTTCGGAAATCGGGCCAGAATCACGAGGTAAGGAAGAACCGGACGGTTCTGACATTATAGCCGGAAGGAATTGATTACACCCTGAAAATCTAAAGAAAAACTGAAAGAATACCTGGACAGTAGACGGAGAGCAAATAAATTCGTTCGGCCAAATAACGCACAGAAGGTGTATGAATGAAAAGTTTTACGGTGGTAAAAAATGAAAGTAACTGCGGTATTTATAGGCAAAGGAAAGGGTAGACGAAACGTACTGTCGTGTCAGACAGTGACGTAGCCTCATCCTCACCACACATCACGCGTCCGCTGCCACGTGTCCTGCTGTCAACAAATCACACTGCCACGTAGCCGGCTGACGTGTCAAAAATCTGAACAGTAAAAAAAAAAAAAAAAAAAAGAATAACGACGAACAATACTCACCGAAGGTCACTACATACTCCCAATATCATGTAATGAATTCATCCATTAACATGATATCGGGGATATGTCGTATGTCCCAACATACAACTCCCGGCAGATCAAGAAACGCCGAATAATCTAACTCTCCTGCCCTAAAGCAAACCGCCTTTAGACATTATGCAATCCTCCGTAAAGCATACAAGCCAACTTAGACGAAACAAACCTAGACCATCATATATCAAGGGTTAGACATAATCCTCGACCTAACGGACACCTGACGTCACCATGCATAAGAGGAAAGGAATCTCGGTCAGAACTACTGACCCTTTCCAGACGGAATCCAAACAGAGTAAAGTCAACTCCCGCCTGAAAGAGTCACTATCGCCCACGTGACCTTCGGGTGAGGACAAAATCTTCTCATCTATAAAAGGAGCTAAGCAACAACATTCATGGTAGACTATTCTCACCCATTTTTCACATATTACTCTGACATACCAATATACTCATTCTCACGCCGAAATGGCCTAGTGATAAAACCCCAAGCAAGGCTAACGCTGTTGTTTTGTGTTCACAGATCCGACGAACCTAATCCGAGGAGCTTTACCGAAGGATTAGCCGAAGGATTCGCTTGTTTGGAGTAATCGCAGACTTTTACTTCAACACGAACTAAGTGAAAATGTCCATGGTGGCCAAGAGACAATAGCGGAAGAGATAAATGTTGACGTGTGTCTCATAAAGATTTTGAAAAAATGAAACTTTGCAAGGTGCAGAAATAGAAGTAGATAATTCCGAAAAAGATAGGGAAAGGATATACCGGATGCTGATAACTGGTAGATGGAAAAGGTATTAAGTTTTTTTAAAATCATGATTAATACGTGTAACATGAAAGCAATGAATGTAAATAATGATTACTCTATATGTCAGCTAAACGTGCAGCGCGTAAGGATAAATTGGCGGCGCTAGTTGATAAAGTAAAGAAGAAAAAACTTGAAATAGGTAAATACTACTCTAATTTTGTTGTAAATATTGAAATTAATTAGTAAGGATTCTAATTTATAAGAAGTTCATGAATCAACTGATCAACGTGTGATGCGTAATGGGAATTTGGCGAAACTAGTTGGAAGAGTAAATAATAAACAAGATGTATCAGACGGTAAACGTGGTGCGGGTAACGGGAAAAAGGCGGTGCAATCTAAAAAATGAAAGAGTAAACATGCGACTGTTGAAAATAAAGATATTAGAGGTATTCTGATTAATTATTTCATATTTACTAACTTTAACAATAAATTGATGTATTCCAAGTAGGTATTATGTGTTAATGGGCATGGTTTGATTGTGTGTCCGCAGATAATAATTCAACATATGAAGATGGAGACAAGACAGATGATGACTTTGTTTCTAACAAGCAAACAAAGATGCCTAAAGTTAATGTGAATGTGGGAAATAAGGATATTGCACCCGTAAAAGAAGGTATAGTTAAAGTACATGTGCATATGAAGATGGTATAAGTATATACTGAAATGGTTATGATGAAGCAGTACTTTATGTATCAGCTCTAAGCATGCAGTGGGTAAGGGGTAAAAGAGGCATAAGCTGAAAAAGGAAATAGAAAAGATGTTGATGTTGAAACTGATGATATCAAATGTAAAACCAGTTATGTATTTCATATTCACTAATTGTAGCAATTAATCACTCCGTTCATGTTATTATAAACCATCATCCAAAAAACTTTATTTCGTGCACATTTGTATTATGTTACTGTCTTCAAATTTATATTATATGTTAACGGTCCTGTCTTGTATGTGTGTAAGCAGATATTAATGCAGCTGAAATAGAAGGTACAAGTAAAGAACATCTAAACCGAATACATTCACGAAATCCTACAGGCAACCTGTTTAGAGTAATAAGCCAACTGTTTTTTTAGATAGTTATTATGGATAGGGCTCGTGTATGCTTACCGAGTAACCTCTTATTTAAGTGTTTGGTATGTTTATGTTAAGACATATGATACATTAATGTTTTGAGTTTTTTAAAATTTCTATATCAATAAATTGTGAATTTCATATGAGATGGACCGTTTGTTATCAATGGAAGTTTCGAGTTGTGTGGATCAAATTCGCTGGCCTAATTTTCATGTGGTCCTTGACTTTAATAATGATTGGGACATATATCAGTGGTGCTTTTGTTTCTGTGATGGACCTGGTACTATATTCCATCGTCAATGGTTATAGAAAAAATGTGATAGAAATAGTAGTGTTTCATCCTTAGGTAATCTCATGCTTTGTTTTTGTATAAATATACATCAGTTAACATGTGTAAGTAGTAAGCTGGTAAATATGCCTAACATACATTAAATTGCAAATAAAATGACAAAATTGCAAATAATCTATATAAGTAGTAAGCTGGGAGTTTTTATGAAGTTCCGGTTTTGCTAAAGTCATGGGTGTTTGCCAAGTTTACTCTGCTGTCCACAATTGCTAAAGTCAAGGGGGTTTGCTAAGTCTGGTTGCTCATTTCGTTAAGGGCCATGTTCGATTGGTTTATTGAGTTCTTAGACACACAACTTGTGGGGCTTGGTTCTTTTGATTGGGTGGCAGTCTATGTATGGCCAGTTGAGACATGTTAGATATAGATGCTTGGTTCTTTGGCCTATTTCATTTTTCATTTTGTATCTTTCAGATGGTGCACTAGGGGTAATGTTTTTCCTCGGGTCTCATGCTCTTTAAGTGTCTTATTTAAGGAGGTGGGATGCCGTCTTTTGTATTGGTTTGGTTATTGTTCTATAATTATTGCCTTTCTAAAAAAGTAGTAAGCTGGTATATATGTCAAACACCCATTAAGCTGCAAAAAAGTAGTAAGTTGGTGAATATGTGTCAAAATTTGTTGTAACATCCCTTGTGGGATATAGTTTTGGGTTATTGGGTCCCCTTTTCTTAAGCAACCAAATTCTAAAAGAAACTAAACTAAAACATGATCATAAGAAAAAGGTTCATAAAATAACAACGCATTTCTACAAATTATCGATTGAAACACTTACTTTTTATTAACATATCTGGCTCACGTCTTTCAAAGTTTTGTTCCGACTTCACCCATATTGTAATAAAATAATATTATTTAATATGATATTATATTAATATAAATCGATTATATGGGTGACGTCGAACAAAATTTGAAAGACGAGAGATATAATAAAAAGTAAGTGTTTCAAGTTGGTACATTTTAGAAAGTACGTTGTTATTTTATGGCTTTTACCCTAAGAAAAACATGAAATACTTTACATTAAAAAGGTTCAAAATTATTCAACAAATATAAATCCAACAATTAATTAAAAGATGAATCCAAATACTAGTAAAACATAAATAGATAACGTACTAAAACATATAACTCCAACAAGGCAAAAAAAATTAAATAGTTAACACTGAATACGAGATACGTAACCAAATGAAATACTAATGACTAACGTACTTTTCCATGCCCTTGATCACGTCCTGCATCAAGAAATGATCTAAGCCATTTATCTTGAATGGGCAATTCCTTTCATTATGATATGCGTATCAGCCACAATACCTTCACTTCCTCATTGGTTTGTCAACTAGATTCGTATCAGTCGCGGTGTTTGGTTTATGCTTAGGGACATAAATATTCTCCTTTTCAAAAACTGTGATACACGTATATGAACAATAATTAAAATTAGATTGTGAGAATAGACAAATAGTAACATACATTATTCCAATGGACACACATCAAACTCATAATATTACCTTGAATGCAATCATTAGTGACTGTGATACTGATGCTGATATGAACGTGTATGTTTGTGTGGGAATTCTTTTTTGGTCATGTTGAAATTATGTGGTGATGGTACGGTGATATATGTTGATGTCACAGATTTATTAGTGATATTAGCTATTAAAGTGGGATTTCTTTTAAAAACAAAATAAACCCATTAGGATCCGTTTGTTTGCCATATTTCAACCTTATCGTATTTCAGATCATTCTCCGTGTGTTCTGCGTATTCCCCAGGTAACTAAGCCTAAGCCTAAACCGTTCAAATTCTCTAACTTCTTGGTTCATAAAGATGGGTTTAGCGATATAGTTATTTGGGATGGAATCTTAATGTTCATGGTTGTGCTATGTCGTGGTTCAACGCTAAAGTGAAATCTCCGTTTCGTAAGCTTTTGCGGTCAAGGTAATCTTCATGAGCGGGCGGGTAGAATTCGGCGGGGAGTTAGATGGCGTCCAAAAGGCTATTGATCTGATCCGTTTAATTGAGTCACGGAGGAACATGCTCACTATCTTCTTGCATATAAGGAGGCTATGTTAGATGAAGAACGGTTTTAAAGCGTAAATCTAAAGTTCAATGGCTTCGTGCGTGTGATTCTAATCGGCCTATTTTCACAATATTGTTAAAGCAAATGTGCGTAATCGAATTGAATTGGTTAAAGATGCAAACAATGTCTTGTACGAGGGTAATCGAGTTGCGTGTGCTTTTGTTGCTCACTATGAGCAGTTTCTTGGAATGGAAGGAAATTGTACTCTCTTTGATGATTATGGTATATTCTCTAATGTTCTTCCTCATCAATTGGTTGGCTCGATGGTTTGTCATGTTACGGATGCGGAGATTAAGGAAGCTATATTTTCGATGGGGATGATAAAGCTCCGGTCCCGATGGTTACTAATGCTTTCTTTAAGAAAGCATGGGATATTATGGGTCTTGAGGTAAGGACCGCATGCGTGATTTTTTCATTAATGGTAAACACCGAGGAGATTAATCATACCATTATATCTTTGATTCCTAAAGTGTCTACCCGCCTAAGATTAATGATTATCGGCCTATTTCTTGTCAGAATGTCATGTATAAATGCATTAGCAAAATCCTTGCTAATCGTATTAAAGAAGGCCTTGGTCGGTTGGTTAGTATTAATCAATGCATTTGTTCCTCGGTCGTCGATATGTCGATAATATATTACTTACCCAAGAGCTTATGCGGAATTATCATAGAGGGAGAGGTCCTCCTAGATGTGCGTTTAAGGTTGATATTCAGAAGGCATATGATACGGTTGATTGGACTTTTCTTAGGGCTATTCTGATTGGTTTTGGTTTTCACTCCAAAATGGTTGATTGGATCATGGTATGTGTCTCATCTACGTCTTATTCCATATGTGTTAATGGTGATCTTCATGGCTGGTTTAAAGGTAAGCGGGGCCTTAGACAAGGTGACCCGTTATCTCCATACTTGTTTACGCTGGTTATGGAAGTGCTAACTCTTATATTGCAGAAAAAGGTTTCGAATGCTGTTGATTTTCAGTTTCATCATTTGTGTGAGCAACAGAGAATTATTAACCTTTGTTTTGCAGATGACCTCTTCTTGTTTGCTAGAGGCCATCAGGATTCTGATAATGTCATTATGCAGGCGTTGGAGGATTTCAAGAACTTTTTGGGTCTTGTCCCAGTATCCCTAAAAGTACAACTTTCTTTGTAATGTTCCTAATGCTATTAAAGTCGCTATTGTCCGGATCTATGCCGTTTGCAGAGGGTTCTCTCCTGTCAGTACCTTGGTGTCCCACTTATATCATCAAGACTTCTTTATAGGGATTGCAAGGTGCTTGTTGAAAAATTGGAAGGTCGTGTGAATGATTGGCGTAATAAGTTCTTATCTCTTGCGGGTAGGCTTCACCGGTGAGATCCTTTTATCTTGATGTATTTATATTGGGCTTGGTTTTTATCCTTCCTACTCAGATTATCCATGAGTTAGAGCGACTTATGAGGGGTTTCCTTTGGTGTCAATGAGAAATGAAAAGGGAAAGGCTAAGGTTGCTTGGGAATCGTTTGTAAGCCAAAAGAAAGAAGGTGGCCTTGGTATTCGCTGTTTGGAGGACTTTAACATTGCTCTCATGACTACTCACATTTGGAGTATTTTGACACATAAAGAGTCGCTATGGGTGCAATGGATCCATTCGTATAAACTTCGTGGGAGAAGTTTTGGGATGTCCCTTGTTTGGGGATGTTAGTGGGGTTGGCGCAAGCTTCGCCATTAGACGCAAGGTTCGTCCTTTTATCTGGCATAAGATCAATAATGGGAAGGACACTTCGGTTTGGTTTGATATGTGGTGTCAGTTAAGCCCGATTCGTAATTTACTTACTGCTAGAGATATTGCACGAGCGGGGTTTAATTTATCTGACTCGGTTTATGATCTGATTGCATCTGATGTTTGGCGATGGCCGTTGGACTGGTTATCTCGATTTCAATTGTTAGCTGCTCTCCCTGTTCCTACTCGAAATGATATTGATGATGGATTATTATGGCGAACACGGATGGCAATTTTAGTTGTTTTCGAGTCTCGGTGCATGGGAATCTCTGCGTCTTAGGGCCGATTTGGTTGAATGGTGTAATGTTCCTTGGTTCTCTCATTGTATTCCAAGGCATGCTATACATTTGTGGCTCGCTATTAAGCGAAGCTAAAGACTCGGGATAGGATGCGACAATGGGATGTTGGTCCTGACGTTGATTTGGTCTTGCTTAGATGCCCGCTTTGTGAATTGGTTCGATTCTCATTCTCATTTATTTTTGAGTGCCAATTTCTATATGAGGTTTGGTTTCAAAAGCGGATTTTATCTAGTATGGATGCGGTCCCACCCGTTGGAGAGTGTTGTTACAGTTCTTATTCCGTTATCTAAGGGGCGGTCGGTTAGTAGTATCATTTCTAGATTATTGCTTGTTGCTACTACGTGCTTCGTTTGGATGGAGCCTTGATTCTAGGTCATTCAAGCGTAAGAAGTCTTCATTCTTTGAAGTGGTTAGCACCATTGTCTCTACCATTCGGTTGTCGGTTACTTTCAAGTTCAAGAAGCTATCCTCGAGGTCTCGATTGATTACGGATAAATGGAAGATTCCACGTATATGTATTTCACACGAAGGAGTCTTGGGTAAGGGTTGTACTCTTTTCCCTACTCCGAGGTTTTTCCTTTGGGTTTTTCTTGGAAAGGGTTTTTAAGGAGGCAAACTTCCTGGGTTAACTTGCTCCCTTCGTGGAGTGGATGGATGCGGGATGCTCGCTTGTTACAAGTTTTTTTACTTGTTTATGCCTAGTTTGTTGATGTAATATAGCTAGGTTATTTGTGTTTATGGCATGTCATAAACGCTAGTTTTATCAAGCTCTTCGCTTGAGGTTATTGTGGTACTTCAACCACATTCCATTTGTACTTAACATTATTTTTTGGTTATATATTTACCGGGGTAAACCCCTTTACCCAAAACCCATTAGGAAAATATTGCATAAAAACTTGAAGTACATGCCAAACAAAATATTCCGTACAATTCTTGACCCACTGACCCAAACAAATCAATCAAAATATATATATAATGTATATATATATATATATATATATATATATATATATATATATATATATATATATATATATATATATATATATAAGGAGGCATTTGGCATTAATGGATATTTTTTGTGAAATTCGATTTTATAAAAAATGACAATGGTGAGATTAGAACTTGGGTTGTTTGTAAAGCGACATTAATAACTTGTGTGTTTACCACTTAGACAACAAGTTATTTTGATAATTATGTTACATATTATAATATATAAATAGCTATAATTATATTGGAATCCTATACTAAATACAATTTATCTACAAAAATTATATTAAGTAATTATCTTTTTTTAAACTTTTTATACATATCTTTTCCTTAAATATATATTTTTTCTTAATTCAATCATTATTAAAAAAAATCATACGTATAGTTTCAAAAAAAAAAAAAAAAACCCTAATCATTAGAACTCTCTGCATGAAGAAAAATTCATCACGATTTGATTTTTTATATGTTTTTGTGCAGGTTGTAATTATAACATCTTTTTAATTATAAAAAGTGGTGAATATCGGAAATATGCAGCTATGAGCTCCCGGATTGGCATCCTCACGGTGCAAGTGGTCGATAGCTTTTGTTTAGTTACATTTTATACAAATGTCCCTAAATATATTTTGCTATACTAAGGTGGTTTTGTTGCGAGTTGGACAAAAGAGGCAGAGATGATAAACATCATTACACGCTTGCTACATGACCACCGTATAAAACTTTGTATGATTCGAGATTAAAATTTTTGCGTGAGCCTTTAACCTTTAGCGCTAGCTTTAGTTATTTTACATATAATTGTCATGATAAAATATTTGACTATTTTTAACCGTGACACAAAATTTGGATTTGCTCCAGTTGCTCTGGTAGAACCAAAGATCAATGAAGCCTACTTTGATCATTGAAGATATTGAAGATCTTTGCGTTCTAAGGTACATCTGTGGTGATTGAAACCGAAGAGCTTCTTACGGTGTATGGAATCATATGAGTGAGAATAATATGTCATTGGAAAAGAATGCTTTGTCCAAAGCCATAGTGACCATATCGACAAAAAACCATCTCATCACCGTCAGTAAAGTAAAATGCAGTCGGTTGAGGACGGAACACAAAGTGTAAGTATTTAATTTAATTCTCATACGTCAGTTATTTTTCTTTATTTCATTATAAAAAGTGGTTAATATCGGAAATATGCAGCTATGAGCTCCCGGATTGGCATCCTCTAGTGCAAGTGGTCAATAGCTTTTTTCGTTTAGTTACATTTTATACAAATGTCCCTAAACATATTTTGCTATACTAAGGTGGTTTTTGTTGCAGTTGGACAAAAGAGACAGAGATGATAAACTTCATTACCTGCTTGCTACATGGCCACCAGGTATAAAATTTTTGTACAGATTCAGAGATTAAAATTTTTGCGTGAGCCTTTAACCTTTAGCGCTAGCTTTAGTTATTTTTACATATAATTGTCATGATAAAATATTTCAGCTATTTTTTAACCGTGTCACAAAATTCTTTTATCAGGGGACTGAAAAAGATGCAACCATGACAACGGTATAATAGCTCTCGACCATAGTTGAATAACTGATACATATGTTCGATCAAATCTTATGACCTCTTTATGTAGGATGAGTTGTCATGATTATTCAAGTACCACTTGCGCAACAGTTCTTACTCAGTGCAATATATTCTGAAGGCTACAAGTCGGTTGCAGTTAGAATGAATGCCATGGATCTTAGACGTGGGATCGCATTGGTTGTTGTTCATGTAGTTGTAACAGCTGGATTTACTTATTCCACATGTGACTATGTAGATAATTCTGTTTATACATGCATTTGAAGCAGATGGAATATAACATTCCATTAGCTTATGAGGAGGTATTTATTGTTTAAAACTCTCCTATGATTATTTTTATTCATATCCAAACATTACGCAGGGAAACATTATTCAATTTCCAAACAATAAAGATCCAATCCATAAATTTCATGGTTTGATTAAGGGAGGCAAGGAATTGTTGCTTAATCACAAGTTTATAATTAACTTTTTAAATAACACTTCTGTTGCCAGGTATATGTCACAAAGACTGTAAAGACAAGGCCCAACATGTCTTCTTTTAAATATAAATAATCTTCTTATATCATCTTCATGGTTGTAAGTATTCTATCATCACTTTGTTGATCTCTATTTTAGTTTAAAAAATGTTTGGATAAATTGAGATGTGGATATGCAGATTTTGAAGGACAAAGGTAACAATTCCGAAGCAACAACCAAATAATGTGTACAAAATAGGTTATGTTTGTTGAGATTTCTTAGTAGTGAAAGCATGGCAGGTGTATGAATTTAGTAAGGGTCAAAAGGATATTTTAGTAGTTACTTACACTATGTATGTTTCTTTCTTAGGTCGTCGATTTATTGGTAATTACTTAGACCGAGTATTGAAGTGTATCTCACATGGTTTCTGCTCCGGAGTATTGGTGATGCCAACAGTTTCTGAGGGAGGAGTCGTGGTGCTGCCATAGGTTTCGGTCAAGGAAGTCTCAGATAGTTTTGATACTTCAGAAGAGCTCTAGACTAGAGGAATTACCTTGTCTGGCTCAAGGGTGGCAATGTCTGGCGATGAATCTTCAGCATGTTGGGAAACTTTGGAGAAAAAAAGGAAGTCTTGGTTCGGAAGAAGCGAGCAGTGAGTCGAATATGGCCTTAGCACCATGGATGAATTTAGAAATGTTCATTGTAATCTCTTAAAGTCGCTCATTCAAAGCGAGCCATCGCATGATCCTCACTTAAAACTAGAATTGATAGCTAAAGAACAAACATTGACAAGTTCTTGGCTAAACTCTCTACTCTTGAGGAACTTTCGAACAAGATCCTCAAAGTGCGCTTGAAAGAAGGGCGATCTTGCTCCGGATTTTCTTAATGCATGTCCCAATCATGCTCAACAATCACATCTTTGCAATTGTGAGTTTCAGACTCCTGAGCAGAGAGCTTATGCTTTAACTCCTTCAGATCAACCTCTTGAAGTTCTATCTCTGATTTAGCTTTGATGAGTGCATCATTAGCTCGTGCGAAAGCCCTCTGAGCATCAGTTGATTTGAATTTTTTTTAAGCTATGGTCTGTGTGTTTCTTCATCACAGGTTTGTAGGCTAGAGCAAGCACCACCAAGTAACTACTAACTCTTATTGCAGAATACCAATTGGCCACTGATTCAATTCCATCTAGGCTAAAACACGAGGTATAATACAGGTCGAGCAGGAGTGATACAACGGCAGAATTTATAGTTGCTCTATATGAGTTTCTATATATGAACAGTCTCTAGTTGTTGGATGTTTCTTTGAATTGCTTAACTGTGATTAAACATTTATAACTTTCAACAAACTTGAAATATCTTGATGCATATCTACAATTTATAGAACCAAAAATGCAACTTGAGAAGCAAAAGAACGAAAACAGGAGGCATGAGGCTTGGAGAGTGCATGGAGCTTTGATGGTGAATTATGTTTTACTTCCAGTTCCACTTTACTCAACATCTTTCTCTGATAGCCCGAAACATACATCCACATTGTACATCCAATCTTATCTGCTTATAATTAGACTCGTGATGTATTTAGACTAAATTTTACCAGATTTGAGAGGAGCAGTGCAGCTGCCTGAGAACAAGTTTCACGGAATGATGACTTGTCCACATTCCCACCTTTCTCTGCAGTAGAAACAAACTTTTGAAGAAGACACACAAACTTACTAAGTAATATCTCACTAAACGATTACTTTTTGGGCCGGGTTGGTTGTGGAAAAGATCCAGATATCAGTCTTGAAAGACCACCAGGTCCAGGAGCTGACGACACCACTTCAGAATCATCTTCTGCACTCTACATATTCTCATACAACCTTGATAATAAACTATTCTTATTAAATGCTATAAAGATAGTTAAAACCCAAAAAATTGGTATTTTATCATAATATTTGATAAACTGGGATCTTCCTCTAATGTACCTCCAATTTTTGTGATTTTTTAGGAAGCATTAAAGTGGGTTACTCATCAGCCCGGATGGAAGCGGTCTCAAGTAAGAGATCACATATTTCCAATTCAGCATCCTTGGTCTTTTGAAACTGTTTGCAAGTTTGTGAAAAAAGCATTATGGTTGTTTCCAGATATGGAATCCACAGGGAACTGGTAACTTTATTATTCTTAATTTCATACATGTTGGTGTTAATTTGATAAGCATTATTAATCATCGAGAGCACGTCCCTTGATCAGTTCAGTATTCAAACTAATTTATATGTTATTACTCATCTGACATAAAGCGCCACGTATAGTAGTGGACTCATGTAGGGGTTACGGCTAGGTTGGTGAAGGCACCTTGAGACGGCGAGAAAGTTCTTTGGTTGTGCAATAGGTCCAACCTATGCATCAACAACACCATATGACAGTGATAACGAATATATAATTATCCCAGCCTTCTATTCTAGATATGTGCGCCTGATGACGTCTCAAGTGGCTCACAAACAAGGTAGCTGTTAAACACCTAATAATATTATCAAGTGAGACTTGAAACTCCAATGTATTGGTTAGTGCCGCTTGGCTGTGATACCTGATGCAAATGACGATCTGGTGCCATCGCTTGCCTTTGATGATCAGTATTCTGGTTAGGCTGTAACAAAAAGTCATATCATAAAATTGAAACACAATGGCTTTCATGTAAAGTTTGTTACGAAAGAATATTACATCAAGGAGTTGTTGGGACTTGCATTATGGAACTGATTAGCAGAATCTGTGGTTTGATATAATCACTTATTTACCCCGTGTTTTAAGCTAAATTAGAAAGTTCTGTATCACAATGTCTATCCTTTTTCACACAAAAAAAGTAATGTGATAACTGGAGCTACAAGATGACAACAAATGCGTGAAGGTTGGCTCGCAAAAGAATATTATTGCAGAAAGTAATGTAATGGCGGGAGCACGAGGAATGGCTCGCAAAAGAAGTTTTGGCCAGATGCGTGAAGGTTCGCTTGAGCATTAAAACTTTGCAACTACATATTTTTTTTACCAATATCACTTGCCAGTTTGTTAATTAATATATTTGATTTAACTAATATATTTGATTTGCATAACAGGTGTGTGGTTTAGTAGTATGGAATGCGCAACTGGATGAACTACCATGAAAACAACGTTCATCACCACGACAACATTAGTCAAGAACATTTTTTTCAACACTGCACTATATATGAGTCTAGGTGGTTTGATTTAGTCAGTAGCATTATAGTTTAAATAACCCATGGTCAAATGTTTAGGATTACATTAGTACCATAGTGTATGTTACAACTTTAATATGTGCCTGTTTATAAGTTCATTTGTCATTACTGTCAATTTTGCATAAATCCTACTACGTTTGTTCAATATCATCTGCACACTCACACACTTTCTTATGTTATTGTAGGTAGACGTGTGTCCGACTCTCAAAGTAAAAGTCCAGATACAAATATTGCAATAGCAGGTAGTAGTAGCAACAGTCATTGGATGTCTAGCTAAAGATTGCATATTCTTAATGTCTATGAGATGGATGGTATAATTATAACACGTATTTAGTTACCATATCACTATTTCCAATATAGGTTCATAAATCAAAAATTGAGATAAAACTTGCTTGCACATGATGCATTAAGCAAAGGATTAATCACATCTCAAAAAGGTTGAGTTGTCACATTTTTATATGTCTACTATAAGATATCTTTACTTTACACTAGAAGGATGGATGATGCCTCAGATTGGTTTTCATTAAAGATGGCCTAAAACATTTAATCTCAACATGTGATTTTTTATTTCCATCTTTTGTTCGTGTATACGTTTATTTGCATATTTATTTCTGTGTACAATATTTCTTATTTTCATTAAAATGGTTGTCTCGACTGGCTGCCCGAAGAGGCTGTTTGTATTACGTTATTATTTGATATGTTTATAGCTTAGTTTCATTAATTACTTTTTCTTAACAATATTCATAAACAAATTGTAATTTTAATTTTTTTTTATAAAATAGTTTAATAATTAATAATGGTTAACTAATTTTCATGATTAAAAAATTTACGTTTCCTAAAAAAATTTCAAACAAAAACTAATACAATAACAAAATAAAATGAAATAAAAAAATTTCAACCGTAAACTAATACAATAAAAATATACAATGAAATATCCGTCATTACAAATAATTTACCGTTGAGTGAAAATTAAACTAATACAATAACAAAATACCATCAAACCATAATTACAATTCATGACCACATCCTTAAAAGTAATCTTCCGTTAAATAACACCATCACAAGTCCCAAAGTGATAAAATAAGTTGAATAAAGGAGAATCTATCACAAGGAAAGTGGTATGAAAGAAGATGTTGTTTATAGGAAATGAGATTCGTGGCAGTGAAGGCTTATAATATAAAGACGAGTACTAATAGAAACTGAATGTACCAAGTATGACCCAAACTGAATGCCGCAAATTTGAAATAATGTTCTGGAAAGTCGTCTTCTACCAAAGGAACAACCTGTGTGAACCTAGCAAAACTATAAAGTTAGTTTCGCTTTAATGTATTTACCCAAAACTATAAAGTTAGTTCCTTAATCTTAGTTTCGCCTTAATCAGGTTGTTCCTTATAGTATATCATTATTTGTATCGTTAATAAATTGACCCAAACCTATAAAGTTAGTTTCGCGGGGTAGAAGGTTTCTCTAACTGGTGATAACAACCTTCTTACAATAAAGAAAAATATGTTAACAATAATTATAAGTCATGCCCGCCCATTGGTAGCTTTGAAATCTAGTATATATATATATATATATATATATATATATATATATATATATATATATATATATATATATATATATACTAGTGCAAAACCCATCCGATGGACGGGTATGACTTGTGGTTTTTATTTTAGGATTTAGTAGAACAAATATACACTAAAAAGTAATTAAAAGTTAAATGAAACGGGTAAGATCTATAATTGATGTTACCATAATCCATAAAACGGCTAAAAGCAGGTAAGTATTTTGATTTTTGGTTTTTATTTTTAGGATTTAGTTGAATAAATATATAGTAAAAAGTTATTAAAAGTTAAATTAAATGGTTAAGACTATAATTGATGTTACGATAATCCATAAAACGGCTAAAAGGATTCACTCAAGTAAGGTTTTATGGTACATTTGGTTTGAATTGCCTATATCTAAAGAGTTTGATAAACATAGCCCGTACATACCATAGGGGTATGCTTATGAAGTTAGGATATTAAATAGACACAAGCATCAAATGATTAGTATAAAAAATAATAAATCAATGGCTTTTAGTTAAAGTAGCTTACTGTTTGATTGCGGGCGCAGTCTGTCGGAATGAAATTTAGATAATCAGATCCATCACATAAAGCATTCGTAAATACAAATATGTAGCGAGATATTGCTAAAACCAAGTCAAATCAAAATCTACCGAGAAAATGAGTATTATTTTTTGTAAATTGAAATAAAGCGACAGTTATATACCCATATTACAGTAATTCTATCTAGTGTGACTCTTCATTAATATTTCGTGTGTATCCATACCTGGGCTAGTCCACCATTGCATTTTGTCTAAGCTGCTGAGCAAGAATTTGTTGTTGTTGATGTTGTTGAAACTGCATCAATCTCTGACTTTGTTGTTGTTGCTATTGAGTTTGTTGTTGTTGCGGGGAGCACAAAATAAGTGGAAGTTTATCTTGTCCCTGGTACTTTGAAGCTTCATATTGGGTTTTAATTAGGCTTCAACCTCTGTCGTGTGTCAGTTAAAAATAGCATCAAATCCTCAATAACATCAAAAATTATCAAACTCTAGTTAACTAACTATATGTAGTGATTCCAAGTTTACAACAAATTTTCAAATGACAAACACTAAATGGCCATCCATACACTGGAAACTTAGTGCAACAACCTTTTAGAGCTCTATTTGATATTTAGATCACAATATGCCTTTGTAGATTATCATGTTGTATAAATGTATAACAAATACATTAACTACTCAGTGCTGTCTACCTTATCAGTTGTGTATGTTCATTGTACCTTATCAAGTGCTTTGCTAATTTATTGTGTGCCTTTGTAGTTAAATTTATAAAAGCCTAGGAGAATGGAGTCTTTAAAGCTACTTAATTTCATGGAGCCGTCTCTGAAGATTTTAATTAAGCGCTTCCTTTTTGGTTCATAATTGGCAAATCATTCTGCTGAATTTGATTGATGATGCTGAAGTACTGATACTTTAAGATAAACATACTTGACAAATGGTTGGGTTAGGGTCAAAGCAGGTTATTTTAATGCTAAACGGGTAGGGTTGACCCACACTGGCTTTGCTATTTATTTATCTATACATTTAAATAAATAGTTATATCGATTTATTTATACTTTGCACGCACGGGGTTTTTTCAAAAATTTTCTATATTATATAGATTTAAAAACAAACATCTTAAATGACCTAAATGGTTTTACTTATTGGATTAGAAATAATAAATCTTATGCATATATTTTTGTATTTATTTATTATTTTTAGATAATGATTTTAGATTAAAAGCATTATACATGCATATAAGAAAACTTACAAAGAATCTTACAACCTATAAAGCATCTTACAACACAGAAAGATACGGTTGTAAAAGAACCATATACCAAATAATAGTTGAGTGCAACCATATAACTTTTTATGTTAGTTTAACCATCGTCATATGCCCAATCAAATCCACAACTATCAAGTTTTAGAGATTGGTCAATTAAGTGTGTTGTAACTGTAGATTGAACCATATGGTAGGGGCTCATGACTAATCAACTTGAGCATATAGAGTTTTGGACCACACATTCGCAACTTCTTGAACCTCCTTCTCTGTCTTTTTACCTTTCTTGCTTTTGTAGAAGACTGTCATAAAGTTCCCCACAGCTTAATACTTTATTCGACACTTTTCATAAAGCTCGCCATCAAACATTTTATAGAAGTTTTTCTCACTAATTTCATTGACAACATATAGTATATGTCTCAAACCCATAGTTCTTGCTCAGTCACTGTTGCATTCGACTAACTGCACCAGACCCATCAAATACTTCACCTCTTAAAACTCATCTAGATGAATAGTAGAGTTCAAAATCCATGTACATCTAGGCATATGTAGTGCCACCCTTCCTGCACTATTGCTCGAACCCTGGTTCCGGATACACCATGGTCTTGTATGGGTGCATGTACGGTCTGTGTGGACAAAACCAAATGGGAAACACCTGTTTAGACATTAAAAAACATGTAATTGAAACTTCCCAAAAGATATATTGTTTTATTTCTCATAATTACATGTGAACCGTACCTCCATTTCACGATGTGCCCACTTTAAAGCATCCGAAACCTTTTGAAGAGGGACAAGCATGTCTTCAAGGGTATGCATGTCATGCTAATAGTTTCGAATGCATTCAAATTGGGTGACCTTAAGTATACGAATTTTTGGTTGCATCATCCAACCAAGAAGAAACAACCACCAACTTTAAATACAATCGAAAGCATTCGCGGAACCAACTTCGAACCTAATATTTGAGCATAAGATTCACGTGTAAATAAGTGCACAAAGAACAATGTTGTGGATTTTCTTACAAATATTAACACATATAAATAAAAGGACACTTACATCAGTCCATTTTATTACGCGTTTTCCAACACGACCTGCATTATCTCCCGCCTCCATGTCAGCATCGTCTTTTACTTCATATGTACCAACATTGAATGTGGTCAAAAATTCTGGAATTTTCCAGTGTCTACAGCCTCATATTCTTTTAAAGATATGTCATCCAAAACACCATTTCTGTAAGCCACCTCTATAACAGACACGGTAGACTGTTCCACAACGCCGTCATTTTTTGTCAACCCCTTTATGTTTTCTTGTTTTCTACTACATCAGTTTTTCCTACAACTAGAAGCGCTCCACTCGACGATTCAATAGCCAATTATTTAGAGTCTTGTACCCCAATTTCATTTTCGACCTTTTTAGCATCTTGTGTTATATCTTCAGTTAAATGGGAACTCTCTTTTTTGTTCATCTTGTCGGCTTCACCTTTCCCATCTAGATTTCCGGGATGTACATTAGCGTCTGTTGTTCCCTATTCACTATCGTATAAAACAGTTTAAGTAAATAAAACAAACTAATAGTGAATAACGACTGAAATTAACGTAAGTAAAACACACTTATAAATTTTCAACGTTTATATTCTTATTAGAAATGAATCAAAAGAATACATTACCCAAGTACTTGCGGAATAGTACTTGGGATTGAAATGACAAAGTTTGGTGACTCCTCTCTAAGCTCAGGCTAAGTCTGAGCACAACTCTTAGAACCCACTGAGCTATCTCAAGGATAAAGTTGTATTTGGAGGAGTGAAAAGATGGCTTGTGTGTGTGTTTTTACAATTCACAAGCTTAATCTTTTCACTCAATCTCTTATGCTATTTATACAAGTATGGTTTTAACTTTAACCTAAAGGACAAAACTGAGATCATAGTAAACACGAATATTGATATATTCGATTACTGTTTACTTTGCTATTTGTAGTAGGTGGCGAGGCTGCTTTCCTTAACAGAGATACTTTAGCTCAGCCACTTGCTATTCAGGGAAATGTTTGACTTTAGTAGATAGGGACTTAGTTTTAACTGGGTAAACATTTCCCGCCTTATCCCGCTCATTCTTCAGTCTTCATAGCCTTCAGTCTTTATCTTCAGTGTAAATAGTTGGAGAGGAGTCTTAGGGATTGAGTGAGTTATTGTCATCACTCACTGAATCCACCATCTTCTTCTTGACTTAGTCTTCACCCTTTAAGTTCCGCCTTCTTGGTGGAGAGGCTTCATCTTCGCCTCATACCAAGTATCACGAAGATGGCTCGAGAGACTATGCACTCGATGACTGTTAGTGTTTAACGGACTAAACACTTAGGTTATTTTCTATTCAAATCCTAGATTAAGGGTTTGGGTATTTATTGAACCCAACAGTCTCCCCCTATTTGGATATACAAATAGCCTAAGTGTTTGATCAGTGTAAGTGAGCAAATGGCTTCTTCTTACACTGAATGTACTAATGAATACAATATGGAACACTGAGTATTTTTACAAAACATACATCTTTATTGATCACATTACATGGTTCCTATCACTAGTACATAAGTAAAACAAAATGATGTCAGTCCAGATAGATTCCCAGTGCTTCAAGCGTATGTTTCTTTTTGAGGAGTGTTTCTTTGTTAGGGTGCTCTCTTATCTTGGCATTTAGGTCTTGGCAGAACCTGAGGTTTGATGGGGTTTGGATCTGAGAGGCCACTGGTATGTAGCTCAGCATTGCAGCCACCTTTGCTGATCAATATCACTCCATCTTTGAAATGTTGGGTTTCCATATACATCAATGTGGAATAGCCCTCTTCGAGCTTTTCAATCACTAGGCAGTTCACAAACTTGACACCTTCGGTAGCTCCTATTACACTCCGGTCCGAGAACTTTGATCTGGTCCAGTTCAACCCTTTTCCTTTTGCCATGGGATGATTGGGGTTGAGATCCTTGTCGTCTTGATTAAGGTGGTGAATTCCAGTTGGTGGTGCATCCTCGATCTTTCATACCTTTCTCGAGCATCTTCATCGACTCCTTAACCCCTTGCATTCTACTTCTTTTCAATCAATGGACCAAGTTCATTGAGTTGATGATCCCAAAGTCGGTGAATTTTAGGGATCATGAACCTCGAAGTGTCTTTATCATCCCCCCAGACATTTATTGCGATGGTTTAGATCCGGGATGATTTTGACATCGATGATCTTATCGATGCGCATACGCTAGACATTGACCGGTTGTAATGGTCAATTCTTTCTTACGATAGTGAAGCTTTTACATTCTTTTCATCCAGCTTCCTTTTTAGTTCAGCCATTTTAGCAGCCTAAGCATCTTTGAACTTCTGTCCAGCCTGACCCTTTTTAAGCTTGAGTGGATCAATTCCAACATTTTCAGCTTCTTCAGTGACAATCTTTATCAGTGCTTCTTTGCTCTTCCTTTCTTCCTCAGCAACTTTCTTTCTTCTTTCTTCCTTTGCCAGGTAGTTACTTAGTTGTTGTGGAGTGAGCAGGTATTCAGTGTCATCGATTTTAAAGGGTATCTTTTCAGGCTCAGATATTTGTAAGATGCCTTTTCCTTTATCCTGTCCTGAAGAAGATGTTGCTACCAATGAAGATGTTGTTGTGATGACTGGTGGTGCAACTGTCAGTGTGGTTGTTGTTGTTGGTGGGACTGTTGAGATTGGTGTTGCTGAAACTGGTGGTGCTGATGATAGTGGTGTTGTTGAGACAGGTGGTGATGATGATAATGGTGTTGCGGATACTGATGGTGTTGGCCCCCCCTCAGTGTGATATGGAGGGTCTTTAGTATGTCTCTCCCCCTCAACTGTTGCCATAGCGTCAGTGAGGGCAAGAGTTGCTGCGGATACTGGAGTTGGAGTTGCTTGACCCTTGAAGGCTTGGTAAATCTCCATAACCATAGCCTTGATGTCTGCAGTATCCTGTTGAAGACCGGTGACTTTTACTTCCATAGTAGCCTGAGATGATTCCAAAGCATTCATCCTAGGCCCAAGATTCCAAGCCATTGAGGATGATGCCCTGGCCAAAGTAGTCACCTGAGCATCCAGAGAGCTCATTGTAGCATGAAGAGATTGAACTGAGGACTGAAGACCCTGAACATTTCCTCAATAAGCCTCAGTAGCCTCCAGCACTTTAGAGTTGAGTGTTGGGTCTTCTTTAACAACATCCTTGATTTCATCAATTGATTCACCACACGACTGAAGTTGCCTTTGAAATTTAGCCAGGTTTTCTTCCAGTGCATGAAGATTTTGGTACATGACTTCCCTGTGTTCATCAGTGTTTGTATCAAAAGCATGTTCATCAGTGTTTGTATCAAAAGCATGACTTCCCTGTGTTCATCAGTGCATGAAGATTTTGGCAGCAACTTCAGTGTGTTGATCCCATAAAGTTTCAGTAACCCCAGAATATAGCTTCCTGGTAGCTCTGGTGATCCACGTAACGGTTGCCTCCGTCGATGGAAGAACATTATCATATCTTTTGAATTCATCAGAGGAGGAAGAGTCTGAGTCATTGTCTTCAGGCTGGAATGGTGACTTTTGAGACTCTTGGGGATCAGGCTGATGTTGTTGTTCAGCTTGAACATCAGCGTCCATTTCTTCCCTTGCTGATAAGATTTCATCTTCATTTTCAGCCTGTTCATAGTTAGAAAGTAGTAATCCAGCAACATCAGCAACACTTAACCAGGGGGTGGTGATGGGTTCCATATCAGCGGGTGGTATATTTCCCTCTGAGTCTTTGTCCTCTGTTGACCCCTCAGACACTGGTGGGAGTTTCCCAGTGCCTTCTCTGGAGTCGGGATTAGTTTTGGGTTCCGTGTCGGTGGGTTGTTCTTGTCCTCAAGTCTTTGTCCCCATTGACCCCGAGACACGATGGGTTTTCCAGTACCTTTACAGTCGGTGTTGTTATATCCCTATCGGTGGGTTGTTTGTTTCCTACGAGTCTTTGGGATCGATCGGTGTGCCCTCGACAAAGGTTGTGATTGCTAATGTCATCATTGGGCGAAGTGGGCGCTCCCCTACCCGGTAGGTTGTTTGTTTCCTACGGATCTTGGGAGTAGTAGTTTGGACCAAGGCGCGATTGTGATTTATTAGTGTCCTTCGATGTCCCTTGGGTGGATGTTGCTTGGTCTCCGGTGGGTGTCAAATCGGTCTTGGGTTTTATTTGCCTTTTGGCGGTGCTCCGAAGCCTCGGGGCCCGAGACTTGGGTTTGGTCTTAGTCGATCGAGACTTCCCTTTCTCTTTATAGGAGCGGGGTTGGGAGACTTGATTCCTACGGTTGTTCTGACAACCATATGGGCCGTCAATTCAATATTAGTGACAAGGGATGGGTCCTTTTGAAAATTTGATTGACTCGGGATGCCGGTAAAGCACCAAAATTTTCTTCACGAGGATAATTTGTACCCGATGCGCTTGCAAAGCACAAGAGACAAACCTAGGATACGAAACGTATTTCGTCCTAGTTTTGCTCAGTAGCTTGGTTACGAGATCATGTAAATGATCTCCCTATGTCGATAAGTGACCCCATTCATCAGGCGGTATGCCATCATCAATGAATAGACTTAACTTGTGCGATCGATGAGTGGTTCCCGCCGAGGACTGAATCACAAAAGTGAATAGGATCCTCCAAGCCACGGGAAATGAACTCTTGGTTCTTGGGGTCTTGTCCAAAATGTTGATCCAAAACTATTTGTTTTAACCATCCTTCACGGTGGAGGGTTCGGGATGGGCGACATACACACCCTTGTTGTAGTCTAACCTGTTGAAGTGCAAAAGTTTTATAATCCGGGTGAATTCTGCCCCCCTTAAGACCGAACGATGAGATATTCCACAGTGGTCTAAGGTTATTCTCATCGATGGAGGTGTCGGGTCAAAGGCCTTAGTTGTTGGCCAAAACTCCCGAGGAGGTTTTGGTGCAAGATTGAGGACACTAAACAAAGGCCGTTTCGGTGGGCGGTTATACAAAAATTTCATAATGTCCTTATAGGCTGGGACAGTTTTAGTATATTCAAAATTGCCTATGACATTATTTGTTTTAAATTCGACGTTGCTAAGATCACCTACCCACTGTGAAGCAAACTGAAGAGATTGCGTTCCTGCCATTTCCATTAAAAGGTTTTTAGGGTTTTGAAAAAAAATTACTTGACAAGAACAATCAAAGGTTTTGAATCTCTTAAGTTGTGATGAAAAAACTTTTGTAAAGGTTTACAGAGAAGATTTTTTACAAAAAATGATTTGAAGAACACAAAGATTCCTGGGTTTGAAAAGAGATTTTGACAGAGTTTTGTTAACAGAAATCTTTTGTGTGTGTTGTAAGGATTTTGTGAGGGTATTTATAGTGTGTTTAGAGGGATAGTTTGTGCATACTTGTGGATTTGTAAAGTCGGTTTTTGAAAACATTTTGAATTTCCACATTTAATGCCACCACTCCACTACCCATGATAAAATCCGTTTTCAAAAGGTGATTGCGGTGCATAGTAAAAGTGCACTTTGCGGTAATAAAATATCCACGTGATATTTTATATGAGAGGAGGAATTAATGCCTGGTGGGTTGTGAAGGACCCTTGACAGCAAGATACAAAGACATATATTCCTATATTTAATTGGTGTGATTTCCATCCTAGGACATTTAAGTAACTAATACTTGATGCATTTAGTTACTCATTCAATGCTAAATATCAAGAGTCAGGGTCCCTGAATGAGTCTTACTCATTCAGTGAGAGATGTGTTTATGGGTTTTGTTCAGTGAGGAGGAACCATTTCAGTGAAAACTTACTGAGATTGGTTTTCAGATAGCTGACTTTTAATGTCTAGCATTCCCAATTCAGCTTTCAGTCTCCTGAAGGTAGGTTCATCCAAGGGTTTTGTGAAGATATCAGCAAGTTTATATTCAGGAGGGATGAAATGAAACTCTATGTCTCCTTTCATTATGTGGTCCCTGATGAAGTGATATCGATATCCATGTGTTTGGTTCTTTGATGAAGGACGGGGTTGTTGGAGATTGCAATGGCCTTTGGTATTGTCACGGAAGATGTGTACCATTTTGAAATGGATGTCATAGTCACCGAGTTGACTTTTCATCCATAAAACATTGGCACAACATCCTGCTGACCACGTATTCGACGGTGAAGACATAGCCAGCGATTGTTGCTTTTAGCACTCAAGAAACCAGTTTTCCTCAAGAAATTAGCGGGACCATGAGGTACTTTTTAGGTCTATGTTGCGACCGGCATAATCGTAATCAGTACCCTTTGAGATCAAACCACGAGCACTTTGGATAATAGAGTCCAAGGCTTGGGTTCCCTTGGTACACGAGAATTCTTTTGGCTGCGGTGAGATGGGATTCCTTAGGATTGGGACCGATATCTTGCTATTAGGCGGACCGAGAATTGTATGTCCAGTGCGGAAGCGATAAGATACATCGGTGAGCCAACAATCCCTCGAAGTGGGTTTGATTGACTATCTTGCCGGTGAGATCGGGTCCAAGGTTGTTAGGAGGGACCATTGGTGTCTTCAACGAGGCACGATCGGATATCTCATATTTCTTCAAGATATTTCTTGTGTATTTCTCTTGGTGATGGAGATTCCTTTATCGGTTTGCACGATTTGTAGTCAAGGAAGTATGTGAGTTCACCCATCATGCTCATTTCAAACTTCTTTGTCATCGAGTTTTCAAGCTGTTTGCAAAGTGTGTAGTTTGTTGAGCCAAAGATGATGTTATCAACATATACTTGGACCGAGATCACATCTTGTTTTGTCCTATAGATAAACAATGTGTTGTCTATTTTCCTCGACAAACTTATTTTGAATCGGGAAGGTTGAGAGAGTTTCATACCATGCCACAGGAGCTTGTTTCAGTCCATAAAGGGCTTTATCAAGCTTGCGACATAGTCGTGGAATTCACTAGTCTCAAAGCACGGAGGTTCTTGAACATACACATCTTCCTTGAGTTCACCATTTAGGAATGCACTTTTTACATCCATTTGATAAACTTTGAAGTTCATGTATGTGGCATATGCAAGGAAGATCATGATGGCTTCCATTCTTGCAACAGAGCAAATGTCTCATCATAGTCAATGCCTTCTTGTTGACTATAACCTTTGGCTACAAGTCCGCTTTGTTTTTAATAGCGGTGCCGTTTTCATCAGTTTTGTTTCGAAAACCCACTTCATTCCTATGACTATGACATCCACGAGGACATTTGATCAAGGTCATGACCTTGTTTTATCAAGCTGTTGAAGTTTTTCTTGCATGGCACGAACCCAACTTGGGTGTTTTAGAGCCTCGGTGACACTTTTGGGTTCTATATCGAGAGGTAATCGGCATATAGACATTCATTGGTGAAATTGCAGTTAATTTAGCAGCCATGCTTCTTGTGAGCATGCCCTCAGTGGGTTCACCAATGATGTTTACAAGCTCAATGTTCTGAGATTTTGTCCACTTACTTTGTGGTCTAGGATCTGAGCTTGAAGAGGTCACTGGAGACTCAGGGGTGAGTTCAGGTGCATGAGCCATAGGATCATTAAGAGCATCTGTTGAGATGTCTTGTTCAGGATGGGTTTCATGAATTACAGGGTCCTGAACATTTGGTTCAGTGTTACCTATCCCAGCACAGACTGAATGGTTATCAATGAATTCAATGATAGTAGGTTGTGAGGTAAGACATAATATGAGATGTCAACATCAGCTTGGTATGAGGAATTGATTTCAGTGTTATACTCATCAGGAGGATATCTTGAAGAGTTATCAATTCCTATTTCCTCCAATGAGGTGTTGGAGAACGATGCTTTCGAGCTTTCATCAAAGGTGACATGAAAGGTTTCCTCAACTTGTTGTCTCCTTGTGTTAAATACACAGAAGGCTTTGGAGATCGGTGAGTAACCTAGAAAGTATCCATCATCGACTTTTGCATCAAACTTGCCTAGATGATCCTTGTGGTTATGGATAAACCAGGACATCCAAACACATGAAAGTAGATGATATCGAAGTCTACCTTTGAATATCTCATATCGGGTTTTGTTATGTCTTTTGACAATGATTGACTGTTTTGAGTATAACAGTCGTTTTTGTGACTTGGTCCGAAATGTTTTGAGAGGGTGAGCCATTTAACATGGTTCTTGCGGCCTCAATGAGAGTTCTGTTTTTCCTTTGAGCCACCCCATTTTGTTCGGGGTGTAAGGAGATGAATTTTTGGGAAATTCCTTTTCATCACGAAAGTCTCAAGCTCAACATTTCTAAACTCGTACCATTGTCGATTCGATTTGTTTCTTGTAATGTCATTACGGTTTTCAATGTTCACGATGAATGACATTATAGTTACAACTCGCTCGACTCTTTTGGAAAGAAAGTATACCTAAGTGTATCTTGAAAACTCATCAACAACGACAAGTGTATACTTCTCATCTTTGGATTGATCTAGGGATGTTGGTCCAAAGAGATCCATATCTGAGAGGTGAAAGCGACTTTTGATAGAGAAATTTTGCTTGGTTTTGAAAGATGCTCTTTGATGTTTGCCTTTTCACGGTGAGCATGGTTTATCTTTGCAAAAACCGGTGATGGTAAGCCAAGGACCTTGTTTTGTTTTGCCAAGTTGTTGATGTTTTGAAGTTTAAGTGTGAGAGTCTCTTGTGCCACACCGGTTGATAGTTTCGGTGGCTTTGGCAAAGAGACAAGTTCCATCTTTAGAGAGTTGACATGTCTAAGACATAAACATCATCTCTCTAGGAGCTATTAAAACAACTTCCTTGTTGGCATTGAAAATGGTACCTTGTTTGTCATTGAATTGCACAATGTACTTAGCATCACATAGCCGACCGACACCGATGAGATTGTATTTGAGACCATTGACATAAGCTATCCGAGAGAAAACTATTCCGTTGCATTTCTTGAACCATAACCTTGATGGTACATGATGAGTTATCACCAAATACTACCTTGGGTCTGGTTCCTTTACATACTTGTCTGATATTCCTTTACTCGGTCATGCTTGAGCATCCACTGTCTAGATGCCAGACAGGCTCCCTGGCATGCCTCTGCACAAGTAGTAAACTGAATTAGTTTCTCTTAGTGACCCACTTACTAGTGGGATTGGGCTTCAAGGTCTGTTTGAATTTGGCAATTGACTCATGGTCAGTGGTTGAGTGTATTGTGCTACCACAGGTTTTGCATTTGGAGACTGAGGATGACTCGGTGCTTTTGGGTTGCTTGGAACTTCTCCTTGCTTGGATGACATTGTCATGCTGAGATGTCTCATGAGCTGGGTTTCCGCAAATATCACAACATGTGTTCATGAGACAGTCATCAGGATGATGATCATTAAAGCCACAGTGTGGGCAAGGAGGAAAGGGTTTAGCTCTAAACTTTTGAGCAGACTTGGATGTGGAAGCATACTGAAGACCAACTTTGGCATAGTTTGCTTTGGGAGAACTTACATATTGTAAGTGGTCGTGATTCTGTGATCGTCCTTTTGCATATCATACAAAAAGGATTCTATATGATTATCGATGGTATGACTAGTATAGTGGCATAGATCGCGCTTCTTTGCTTGGATTTGGTGGTGGTTTTTGACTTTGAGGAACTAGAGAAGGCGACTTTGTCTCCTTGATTTATTTAGGGACCTTTTCAATGGATTCCATCTTGTCGGTTTACTTCCTCACAAGTTTAGTCAATTCTTGAATTTGGTCGACCGGTGGGGACTAAGGATGTGGAAGTTTACGTGGGGTAGATTCTTGTTGAGTTGGTTTTGATGGTCTTTTCGGGATGGTTCTACCAAGTCCGGATCTTTCTTTAGGAGAGTGTGGATTGTATTGTAATGGAGTAAGCTCGAGCTAGGATCGGCACCTTGAAGAGGTTCCAAAGGTGGAAGTGGTGCTTGAGATTCATCTTGAGACTCGAGATGTGTTCGGTACTCTGGACATATCGGGAGTCAACATGCTCTTTAGAGCTTGACTTTGAGCTCTAGGATTCTTCCGAATCAAAGTTTGGAAGCTTACTCTCGGGATTAACCCTTTCAATCCAATCACTAGGCTTGGGAGCAGTCAACATATTGGTAATCATGCCACCAGACACAAATGGTTTGGGACTCGGTCTTTGTTGTGAGAGTCGGGAGATGATTTTCACCTATGACTCTCTTTTTTGCTCTTGGGGGCTCCAGACATCAAAGACTCTTGGATTCTTAGCGATCCAACTAGCAATGATTTCCTTTTCTTTCTTAAGTTCATCTTGAAGAGCCTGATTTCTTTTAACTAACTCAGTGTTTTGAATTTGTAAGGTGATTGCCTCAAGCTTATTTTGTTTTAAAAAGAGCAGTTCATCCCTACACTTGTTTAGTTCAAAACATAGCTTGTTATACTTGGAAAAAAGATTTTATCATTGCTCCTCTACAAACTTAAGGTCAACATTGATATAGTTCATATAGGACTGCCAATCAGAGTCATCATCCATAGAAAGTAGAATATTTACCTTCTCCATTGTGATGTTGACCCATTCTCCATTCGACATGATTTTTCCCAATGACTAGCTTGTCTTCCTCTCGAGAGGGCCATTAGTGCATCGACATGCACCATTTCATCATCGATGAGATGACTCTTCATCCCGATGAAGGTTTCGACAATAAGACCTTTGTTTTACCCCGCAGATTGAACACTTTTTGTTTACGAGGGTGGCCTCAAGCAATGCAAGCTTAGCTTTGATTTTCCTATACTTAGCTTCAAAATCTATTGTTTTGTTACGGTCGATTTGTTTTGAAAGTTTTGATGAGACCGATAGATTTTGGTTGAAATTTGCTAAAGCACGAGGGTGATTTGACCACGATGGTCTATAAGAGGGTTCGAAATTGTTTTGAAAAAGTCTTTTGCAAAATGACCTCTTTTGTGACACTTAAAGCATTCGGTGTCCTCATTTGCTCTAGCATTTGAAAACCTTTGTTTCTTTTAATAAACCTCCGAGAGTTTGCAAGGAGTGCCCTTTCACGAAATTCAACGTTCGGTCATTTAGGTACTCCTCACTTGATCTCTCATCGGGCTCATCATCCGAATTTTCTTGGAAATCTTGAACCACATTGTTTGAAAAGAAGGCGGTTGATATAAGTGAGGTGGTGGTGGGGGACTTCTTGACTTCACGAGACTTCTTTAAGTCGGTATCGTCTGCATTGATGAGGTTTTCCTTATAGACAAATTTCCATAAATTTTAGAAAGTTCAAGATTACGGATATGATTTGCATTTCTAAGTCCACGAGAGAAATTCAACCACTTCTCGGAAGACAATTGACAAAACCAACATTAATCTCATGTTTGGACAACTTAACACCATCATTTGCAGTTCATTTAAAAGAGTTTTGTACGGTGTAAGTTTGAGAGAGAGTTTACGAGTCCTTAGCCACGAAGGTATTATACTCGAGTTTCGTGTCCATTATCCTGTTTTCCTTGGTATCGGATGGGCCTTCATGGCTATGAACTAGGTCATCGAGGTTTGTTTAGGCGTACTACGACTTATAAGCGACTCCATAATATCATCGGGAAGACATGATATGATGATACTTTTGAGTCTTTGGTCTGGTTGACCACTCTTCTCTCATCACGAGTCCATCGAGCTTGAGTTTGGGCAAACCTTTGACCTTTGGGATAAATGGACCTTCATTTATACACTTGATATAATAAGGTTCCATCGATCAAATAGCAAAGCATACGCTTTTTCCATTTGTTAAATTTACCAACTTCAAGTCTAGGGGCAACAGCTGAATAAGCTCCACCCTTTTTATCGACTAGTTAGGGTACATCAATTTCAGCCATAGGGATCCTGATTTAAAAACGTTTTTATAAAAAGTTTTATAATCAGCCTTTCTCTGATACAACTTGTTGTTCCCTATTCACTATCGTATAAAACAGTTTGAGTAAATAAAACAAACTAATAGTGAATAACGACTGAAATTAACGTAAGTAAAACACACTTATAAATTTTCAACGTTTATATTCTTATTAGAAATGAATCAAAAGAATACATTACCCAAGTACTTGCGGAATAGTACTTGGTATTGAAATGACAAAGTTTGGTGACTCCTCTCTAAGCTCAGGCTAAGTCTGAGCACAACTCTTAGAACCCACTGAGCTATCTCAAGGATAAATTTGTATTTGGAGGAGTGAAAAGATAGCTTGTGTGTATGTGTTTTTACAATTCACAAGCTTAATCTCTTCACACAATCTCTTATGCTATTTATACAAGTATGGTTTTAACTTTAACCTAAAGGACAAAACTGAGATCACAGTAAACACGAATATTGATATATTCGATTACTGTTTACTTTGCTATTTGTAGTAGGCGGCGTGGCTGCTTTCCTTAATAGAGATACTTTAGCTCAGCCGCTTGCTATTCAGGGAAATGTTTGACTTTAGTAGATAGGGACTTAGTTTTAACTGGGTAAACATTTCCCGCCTTATCCCTTCGTTCTTGTTAATACAAATAAACCGTAAAAGCGTTTATTAATATTTTGCGATCTCTTTGTGTTTTGTTGATAACATATATAATGTTGTCTTAAGTATAATTATAAGGATACATGTTATTTTGTAAAGCATTTACATATAATCTTTTAAATACAAAATGTAGTAACTTAAGCATTTGTTGTAATAGTTAATTAGGATGGGTAAAATCACAACCCATGGATCTTAACCCATACCCAAAGAGACTTGATACAATGTATACTTAGATACATTGAATCTAGATATAACCCATGGACCAACCCATGACCCATAACCAAAAACCCATGGGCAAGAGAGGCGTTCCACGGATCCCTAGCTTTGTGCTAGCGGATCCCAGTGGAAGGATCCGTGGGATCCGTGTGAACAGTGAGGAAATTTGCCTATAAATAGAGAGCCATTTCTTCATTCTAACTCACCCCTCTTCTTACTAAATCTCTCATACACTCTCATTCTCTTCTAACATATAGATCACTTGATCTAGAGAGTTGTTCTTCTTTTCCTTCTATTTGTGATCCTCATATAGGTCCTTCTCTAAGGCGAGATCACGAGCATTCTACAAGTCATCCAAGCAAGGGGTCCTTGATTGATTTGTCACTCCATAAGATTTACGTAGCGAAGATCTTGTATTTGATATTTCACATATTTGTTGTGTAATAGTTGTGTTGGTTTGGTCCACCGTGCTACGGACTCGGTATCTAGCTTTGTACGGATAAAGTGTAAGCAACGTTGTGAAGGCTTCTCCGCCAAGTGAAGGAGTTTGTTGACATAGTGCTTGAACTCTCGAGTAGGTGACTCGGGGAGTGGAGTAGGGCAAGGAAGGTGTCCTTGTAGCGAACCACTATAAATCGGTTGTGTCATTTCTATCCCTTATCTTTGTTTATTTGCTTACATTATCATTAGATCTATCGTTCTCAACATCCATACGATTTCACATAATATCGAATCTAAAGTTTTGAAATCAACTTAAAATCGGCAAAACTATTCAACCCCCTTCTAGTTTTCCACAATTGGCATCAAGAGCTAAGTTTATAAAAGTTTTAAAATAAAATTGTATTTTAAAACTTTTCGATCACTATGGGTTACGAAAATTATAAGGAAGGGCAATCTATGCAACGACCACCACTACTTGAAACTAATGGTTTTATATATTGGAAAAATAGATTGAAACATATGTGAAGTCTAAAGATATTGATCTTTGGTACATTATTGTTGAAGGTGATTTTGAGGCTACCTCAAATGATGATAAAGGAAATTTAGTTCACATACCTCATGATAAACTAAATGATGAAATGAAGAAAAAGCTTTCTAAAAATAGTGAAGCAAAAATGGTTTTATATAATGCTTTACCGAAAAAGGAATTCGAAAGAATTTCTATGCTTAAAACCTCTAAAGAAATTTGGAATTCTTTAGTTGTAACTCATCAAGGCAACCAACAAGTTAAAAATAATAAAATTGATCTATTTGTTCAACAATATGAACAATTTTCAATATCGGATGAAGAAACTATAGATCATTCATTTGCTAACTTTAATACTATTATTACATCTTTACAAGCACTTGATGAATCCTTTTCTAGCCGTAACCATGTTAGGAGATATCTAAGGGCACTTCCATCGAAGTGGAGATCCAAGGTGACGGCAATCGAAGAGTCAAAAGATTTGACAATCCTCACCTCGGCGAACTCATAGGCAACCTAAAAGTCTACGAGCTTGTCCTTGCTAAAGATTCCGAAGCCTCAAAGGTGAAAGAGAAACACAAATCTCTTGCCCTTAAAGCCAAAAGGTTTCGGCGATGAGGAGAGCTCATCTTGAGTAGTGACGACGAAGAGTACGCTATGGCGGTGAGGGACTTTAAAAGTTCTTTAGAAGAAAAGGTAGATCGTCAAACAACCGTATGACGATAAGAAAGGCTTCGGAAAAACAAAGAGGACGAAAAGCCAAAGGATGATCGTACTTGCTTTAAATGTGGGGACCCAAACCACTTTATTAGTAAGTGTCCCAAGCGGGATGATCAAAAGGCATTCGTGGCGGCACGTGGGGAATGAGCGACGAGGAGGACGAAGAAATTTGTCTCATGGCAAATGACGAGGTATGTCACGAATACTATAGTAGTTCATCACTTGATGACGACTCATTGCATAATGAATATGATAAACTATGCAATATTAGCTTAAAACTAATTAACAAAAACAAGCTTTTAAAGAGTCAAAACCAACGTCTAGATAAAGAAGTCATAGAATTAAAAGCAAAACTAAAACGTTTGGAAAAGGGTAAAATATCAAGTGGTGAATGTGAACTTTGTGTTCAACTTCAAACACTAGTTGATCATTTAGATTCTAAAATTGCTAGAATGAGTACAAACACCTTAGATACAATACTCGATGGTGTTAAAACCGGCAACAACCAAAAGGGTCTAGGTATACAACAACTTGATCCATCAACTAGTGAAAGTAAAGAAACAAAATTTGTTAAAGAATTAGAAAAACCACCCTTTGTTGTGGCGGATCCTGGATCCCTAAAAGGGAACCGGCTAGTGTACAAACGGGATCCGTGGATCTGCTGTGACAACTAGTGGTAATAACATAACCTCATCATCTAGAACCGAGTTCGTTATCGTAAATAGGAAGAAACCAACTCATGTCACCACTAGACATCCACCTCCAAAATTAATCCTACTTTTGCAAGAAACAAAGCACCATCTTTTCAAAACATAATGCATCTAGGAGACCTAATAACGTTTATCCAAGAAGTAACCATCAAATGGGATGGAACCCTAATATGCAAAACGGTTTCTCTTTTCAAAACTTTGCTCCATGGAATGCATACTCATCTTATCCATACATGTCTAACATGAATGGAATGTTTAACACTAATGGACCCATGAATAAATGGGGACCAAACTTTGAGTTTATTATTGTTTTAGGTGTGCTTAAAGGTCGACCTAGACCCGATGAATGGGTCAAGGATAGCGGGTGCACGAGGCACATGACCGGCAATAGGGATCTATTCTCCACATATGAATCCGTAAATGGAGGTAATGTGGTGTTTGGAAATAGCAAAAGTAGAATCATCGGTAAAAGTACGGTTTCTAACAAATCTCTAACCATTAACGATGTGTGTCACGTAGAAAACCTAAACTTTAATCTCTTAAGTATAGGACAAATATGTGATAAAAGTGCAATGTACTTTTACGAAACCGTAGTAAGATACTTAAAATGGCATAACCATAGGAAGAGGAATTAGGAAACATGGAGTCTATGTCATTAAAATCGGTAATGAACCTAAAGACAAACTATGTCTTACCTCTATGGATGATACTTGACCTTATGGCATCGAAGATTGGGTCACGCCAATATCGACTTCTTCAATCGCTATCATCCAAAGATCTAGTAAGAGATCTACCTAAGTTAAAATATGAACATCATTTTGTGATGCTTGTAATATAGGAAAACAAGCTCACTCGAGTCATAAAGCTAAAAACATGGTGTCCACAACTAGGTGTCTAGAATTACTACATATGGATTTATTTGGTCCATCCGCTATCCAAAGTTATGGAGGCAACTACTATACTTTGGTAATAGTGGATGACTACTCTAGATATACTTGGACAAAATTTTTAAAGAACAAAACGGAAACGTTTAACTATTTTGAAATATTAAGCAAAAAGATCCAAAGACAACTAGGAAAACCCATAGTGTCTATTAGGACGGATCATGGTAGGGAATTCGATAATGAAGTGCAATTCGGAGCTTCGCTAATGGTATTACTCACAACTTCTCGGCTCCACGCACTCCACAATCGAATGGGGTAGTAGAAAGAAAGAATAGAACCCTTCAAGAAATGAGTAGAACCATGCTTAACGAACAATCCATACCTCAAAACTTTGGTGTAATGTTGTTGATACCTCAGCGTACATACTCAATCGAGTCTTAATTAGACCAATCTTAGGTAAAACTCCATATGAGTTACTCGAGGCAAAAGCCTACTTTAAATCATTTTAGAGTCTTTGGAAGCAAATGCTTCATTCTTAACACTAAAGATTACCTTACAAAATTTGATCCTAAATCAACGAAGGTATCTTTCTAGGTTACTAGCCTAATAGCAAAGCTTACGTCATATTAAACAAAGAAACAATGAAGGTAGAAGAGTCATTAAACATAAAATTTGATGAAAGTCCACCCAAACCCTCTCCACCTCTTGTCGATGGCGAGATCATAGAAAGTGAAGCTATTGTAATTAAGAAAAGATAAATGAAGAAGAAGAACCTTCAATTAGTGAAATCACAAACATTAAAGAGTCCAAAGATCACCCGTAGATAAGGTCATAGGAAAGCTAAGCGAGCGAGCGTTAAGGTCTCAAGTTCAAAACCTAAGTAGCTTATTTTGTTTTGTTTCAACTATAGAACCTAAGAACACACAAGAAGCCATAAAAGATGAAAGTTGGGTAATGGCTATGCAAGAAGAATTAAATCAATTTGTTTCTAATGATGTTTGGACACTTGTCCCTCCACCTAGTAATCAAACCATAATAGGAACAAAATGGGTGTATAAAACAAATTAGATGCAAGCGGAGTAGTATCTAGGAACAAGGCTAGACTCGTTGCCCAAGGGTATAACCAACAAGAAGGAATAGACTTTGATGAGACCTATGCCCCGTGGCTAGATTAGAGTCTATAAGAATACTTCTTGCGTATGCTTGTGCTAATGATCTAAAGCTTTATCAAATGGATGTCAAAAGCGCTTTTCTAAATGGTCTTATTAATGAAGAAGTATATGTAGCTCAACCTCCGGGCTTCATCGATTTTGAAAAACCCAAACACGTTTATAAATTAAAGAAAGCCCTTTATGGTCTTAAACAAGCTCCAAAAGCTTGGTATGATAGACTCAAGTCCTTTTAATTAAACATAACTATACCATGGGGTTAGTTGACAACACACTTTTACTAAGAAAAGGAGTCACACTTAATCATAGTACAAATATCGTAGATGATATTATATTCGGATCCACTTGTCAAGACATGTGTGATGATTTCTCTAAAATCATGCATGACGAGTTCGAGATGAGTATGATGGGAGAACTTAGTTTCTTTCTTGGTCTACAAATTAAACAAGTAGAAGATGGTATCTTCTTCAATCAATCTAAATACATCAAGGAGATGTTAAAGAAATTTGGTCTAGAAGAGTCGAAACCAATTAGGACACCCATGTCATCCGACACCAAACTCACAAAAGATGAAGGCGGCGAATCCGTAGATAATACTAAATATCGTGGCATGATAGGTAGTCTTCTCTACCTCACGGCAAGTAGGCGGATATCATGTTTAGTGTGCGCTTATGTGCTAGGTTTCAAGAAAACCCCAAAACTTCACACCTTGAAGCCGTAAAAGAATTTTTAGATACATTAAGGGTACAACACAATTAGGATTATGGTATCCTAAGGGCACGGGTGTAGAAACAATTGTATATCAGATTCGACCATGCGGGGATTACGTTGATAGAAAAAGTACAAGTGGGGTGTGTACTTTCATGGGATGTTGTTTAACATCATGGTTTTCTAAGAAACAAGCGGCTCTAGCAATATCAACAACCGAAGCCGAGTGCGTCTCCGCCGTGCAAAGCATGCCAACAAGCACTATGGATGAAACAAGCGTTAGTAGACTACGACATTCATCTAAGCGACATAGCTATTCTATGTGACAACAAAGGTGCCATCGACTTAAGCAAGAATCCGGTATTGCATTCTCGCACCAAGCATATAGAGATTCGTCATCACTTCTTAAGAGACAATGTTCAAAGGGAACATTTCTATTGAGAAAGTAGCATCCGAAGATAACATAGCCGGCGTCCTCACCAAACCGTTGAGCGGGAACAATTCAACCTACTTCGTCTTGGTCTTGGTTTAATGGAACACACGTCGTAATTTATTTTGACTCCACAAGGTATGTAAACACTAGCCTTCTTCCTTACGAGTCTAGGATCTCTATTTCACGCACAACTCACAAACAATACGGAATTTTCAAAACCCAAAGATAAGTTTTTTCACTTATAGCTTTCCTACTTTTTATATACACATTTTCAAAGAAAACCTACTTTCACAATGTTTTCTAAAAGATGATACCTTCCGTATCAATTTCACAAAAGCAATCTCTCACGTCTAGGACAAATCGCTTTTCATTATTAATACAAAGTAAAACCCGTTTTCATTGCATCTCATGTCTTTTGAATGCTAAAGGGACACATAACTAATATGTGTTTTCGGGTACATTCATTTAAGCTACAATGAATTAGGAGCATTGACAACACAAGATTACGTACTTATGTACTAAATCGTGTTTTCGGGTTATCTCAATAGGATACTTTTATACTTCTAGTTTAATTTTATTTCTTTTTAGGGGTCGAGATAACCGCAACTCCAAATAGTTTGCATATAGGCACACAATAGGCAAAAATATCTCCAAAGGAGAATTTTGTCTTGCTGAAACACGGACCCACGGATCCCGGCCTTCATCTTTGGACGGATCCCTCGAGGAAGGATCCGTGGGATCCGTGTATCTGTTGTTTTCAACTTCTATTTTGTCTTTTGGATGAGAAATCCACATTTGTTTTATTTTTGGGAGTATGCTCTTTAATGCTTGTGTTCTCATGATCACATGCCTTGAATTCATATCTAATCATTAGATTTTAATCCACATTTTGGGTCAACATTCATTACAATGTGTTGTTTTCTATATATATAACTCCCAAAATGCTTGCATACTCCATCTCCTTCTCACAAACACACTTCATCATGTCATCCAAAACCCTTTAGGAGAAACATCTAGTACAAACAATCATGATATCCAAACCTTTGTACTTCCATCATCCAAAATACCACAATCAAATGCTAGGATATCCATGCGGATTAGTATCCGATCTTGTTGTTTAGCAAAACCAACCTCAAATGATTCATCCTCAAATAACTCACCACAAGATGCTTCCATTATAGCACCACCCTCATCACCAACAAGTACACCAACTTCATCACCACCTAAAATAACTCTTTTGGAACTCCTTAGGACTCCAACAAGATCTACCCAACCTAAAGAAAAAGAAATAGTCTTTTCCACACCCCCACATCACCAAATACTATTTTTCAAGATCTTGAAACATCACCACCTCTAGCTCCCATCTCATTACAAGAACATCTAGGTTCTTTTCCACCACCACGTACAAACATTCCGGATTTTGATCCATATTTTCCTAATTTTCCACCACAACTTCCGCATAACTCAAATCAAAACAACCCGGAAAACTTCCGCACTCATTACCCACATCATTTACACTGTGAACATTGCCAATCCACTAGGGAAATTGCAATAGAAGTTAGGGAAGAAATCGTTTCATACTCAACCTCATCCTTGATCGCATCAATACCATTACTCATCAAAACCTCCATCCATAACCTTATGCAAGCATGGAAGGAATCTCTACTACTATTTTTCACTTTTAGTATTAAAATTTTTTCTTTGTCATTTTCAAGAACAAGTCTTGTTCTTATTTTTACATGCTTGTAAGTGGCTTAACTACCACTACAATTTGTCGTTTTATTACAAGGCCTTGTTTACATACCTTGGCTCCCTATCTTGTTTCTCGACAACCATAAGATCATTTAAGCATGTTACTAACTTTCTTTTGTAGATTTTTTTCTTTTGACGCCCCAAACTAGGGGGAGCTACCGTCGAGGGGAGTAAGAAATCGTAGACTACTTTTTCCTCCAAGGGTTAACTTTTGTTTCGACAAAAGGGAGAAGAAGTAAAACTTAGGAGCTTTCAAAACTTACATCTATTCTTAAGTTTTACTCATCATAACATTATATTTTGTCATCAACAAAAGGGAGATTGTTAATACAAATAAACCGTAAAAGCGTTTATTAATATTTTGCGATCTCTTTGTGTTTTGTTGATAACATATATAATGTTGTCTTAAATATAATTATAAGGATACATGTTATTTTTGTAAAGCATTTACATATAATCTTTTAAATACAAAAATGTAGTAACTTAAGCATTTGTTGTAATAGTTAATTAGGATGGGTAAAAATCACAACCCATGGATCTTAACCCATACCCAAAGAGACTTGATACAATGTATACTTAGATACATTGAATCTAGATATAACCCATGGACCAACCCATGACCCATAACCAAAAACCCATGGGCAAGAGGGCGTTCCACGGATCCCTAGCTTTGTGCTAGCGGATCCCAAGTGGAAGGATCCGTGGGATCCGTGTGAGCAGTGAGGAAATTTGCCTATAAATAGAGAGCCATTTCTTCATTCTAACTCACCCTCTTCTTACTAAATCTCTCATACACTCTCATTCTCTTCTAACATATAGATCACTTGATCTAGAGAGTTGTTCTTCTTTTCCTTCTATTTGTGATCCTCATATAGGTCCTTCTCTAAGGCGAGATCACGAGCATTCTACAAGTCATCCAAGCAAGGGTCCTTGATTGATTTGTCACTCCATAAGATTTACGTAGCGAAGATCTTGTATTTGATATTTCACATATTTGTTGTGTAATAGTTGTGTTGGTTTGGTCCACCGTGCTACGGACTCGGTATCTAGCTTTGTGCGGATAAAGTGTAAACAACGTTGTGAAGGCTTCTCCGCCAAGTGAAGGAGTTTGTTGACATAGTGCTTGAACTCTCGAGTAGGTGACTCGGGGAGTGGAGTAGGGCAAGGAAGGTGTCCTTGTGGCGAACCACTATAAATCGGTTGTGTCATTTCTATCCCTTATCTTTGTTTATTTGCTTACATTATCATTAGATCTATCGTTCTCAACATCCATACGATTTCACATAATATCGAATCTAAAGTTTTGAAATCAACTTAAAATCGGCAAAACTATTCAACCCCCTTCTAGTTTTCCACATTCAATGAACACAACTAAGTACTTTTTTCTCTAAAGATCTGTGTGTCTTGAAAAAGAAAACAACGGACATTCCAAAATGACGATAATAACATTTCAACCTGTTTTTTATTACAAATAAATAGCATTTCATTAATGCTCCAATGTAACTGAGATACATTCTGGAAATGCTCCACCAAAAGCATTGCAAAAAAATGGTGACTCGATGTGTCCAAATACAAGGTCTGAGATATGACATTGGTGAGCAGCTTATTCGGCTATAACTCAAAGGTCGTTGGTTATATTTTTATGTTTGTTGGTTATTTATCACACGTGATGTTTTGGTGACAGTTGTACGAATGTGAACTTTTCTTTTCATGGTGTATGTAACCGATGTGGTGGATATGCGAGACCTGCTAGTGCATCAGGTGGCGGCACTGGTGGTGGTGGGGTAGGGGTCGTGGTGGCCCTAATTCAGGAGGTGGCCGGGGTGCTACTGGTGGTCCTACGGGACTTTTTGGTCCTAATGACTGGTCTTGTCCAATGTAAGCATCACATATTTAGCTCTGCTCTGGGATATTGGCTGAAATGGTAATAGTTATGATCAGAACTTATAGAATACAGAAACACGGTCATGGACTAATGATATAATAGTACCTCACTGTCCTAAAGAGTTGGCCACAATATCCATTGTATATATGGGTCGTTACGCCCTTACTACTACAGTGAAAAACTCAAAATCATTAAGTGAAGTGGTAGTTACCTGTATTGTGATTGAATAGACAACGTCCTTCTAAATGCTTTAAAAAAGTTGCTAAAACTTGCCTGAAAATTGTCAAAAGACCCAGAAGAAATATTATCATCAAATCCCCTCATCATTGTCCCACGGTCCCATTTCCAACCCCAACTAAAATTATTGACATCGGGTACTCGTTGAAAGTATTTAGAAAAAAACATTTCAAAAATAGACCTGACCAACCGGGTGAGGCTTGGGGAGTGTGACTCTCCCGGACTGAGCTCAAACCTCGTGCTATTCACGTGGTGCTGCCTGCACTTGATAATATCCCTGGTCATTAAATTGCAACATTCCTGGTTACAGAGATTGAAAAATAATCACACACTAAAGAATCTTCTTATCGGGTAAAATGAAACTGCAGGTTGTGCAAAACCAACTCATGATCGAAATTGTAATAGTTATGATTAGAACTTATGGAATACAAAAACATGGTCAGGGACTAATGATATAATAGTACCTCACTGTCCTAAAAAGTTTCCAACCCCAACTAAAACTATTGACAACGGGTACTCATTGAAAGTAGTTAGAAAGAAACATTTCAAAAATAGACTTGACCAACCGGGTGAGGATTGGACGGAGTGTGACTCTCCTGGGCTGAGCTCAAACCCCGTGCTATTCAACATGGTGCTGCCTGCACTTGATAATATCCCTGGCCATCGCATGTAATCGCATCTATTTTAAATGTGAATGTACTTTCCGATATTCCTGAAATCATACAAAATGGAAGAAATAAAAAAGCATTAGATTTCATTCTAATTAAAAAAACGTGAAATTATCTGGATTTAAAATTCACCAAAGACATAGTAGAAGTCATCTACGACCACGTCTTTCACCAAGTTTTTTATGTACAACACAAGCCTCCTTTTTTCTAGCACCATACCGAGCCCTGTTCGAGACTGCATTGTCAAATACATTTGAGGCTGAGGTTGTATCAACTGTGGCTGCAACTGTAACGAATAAGAGAAACAAATCTGAGAAGTGTGCGGTCACATGTACTAACATCTGAAACTGACTAAAATCTAAAAAGAACTGGACCTTCCGCCAAAGGCACTTGTTGCTCCATCATCCTTTGTCGCGCACGTCTTTCATTGGTCGAGCTACTATCATGATCATGCTCAACACATGCGTAAAGTGGCACTCCTTCTTGAGGTTGGGAACAGCTGGATGGAGTGATCACATCATTGTCTGTCACTGTTATTAACTACCGACCTTGTGAATCATCTCCACCTACAATGAGAGGAACATAAAGAGATCAATAAACAGTAACCAAACTGTACCTAAACATTTACAATAGATGTGACAGTACTGAAAAACACATGTGGGCATAGATACGGAATTATATTAGCAATCAAGCTCCTAATAGCCTTGAATGGTTCTTGTTTGACTGTGTTTAAGCCTCACTTAATGCATCAACCTACCCAAAACATGGTTCAAGGAAGCTCTGCACACTCACTCATCATAAGATGAAAACTATCTACTGATTCAAAAAATAGTACTTGATATTCGGTGAATTTGGTTGTAACGAAATATGAGTTTGGTTAGATCAAACCAGTTAATGTAAAGCCAGTAAGTGTAGGCTGATGTTGGTTATTGAGACAAACTTAATTTGAACACCAGCGTGTCACTTGATTAGATATATTTCAAGTTAGTGTTTAGGGTGGTAAGATTTGAAGTATTTTGAACTGTATAGAGAGTAGGGTCTAGCTTAATCCAGTAAGGTTAATAAATGCTCAATCGAACAGGCTAAACCACTCTTCCTGACCTTAATATGAAATGACCACACCTCCATATATTGTTTTCAAAATCCCTCATATAATATATATTGTATTTAAAAGTAAATTTTACTCGTTACAGCATCTATATTGTTGACGGTAAGTATTGGGGAGAAAGCTCCTAACTGATTCCTCAACCAAAATATAACTTAAAAGGTTGTCGCAATCAAAATTGGGCATGCTCACATCACCCGTTCCCTAATATATATTGCATAATCTGTGACTAACGGTTTCTGCTTTTCTACTATGACTCACCCAAAAACACATTTTAACAATGTGGTGAGTGTTTATCAGTCATCACTACAGAAACCCTATAAAATTACCTTTGTATTATGTCGTTTTTTGTGATTCTGTGTAGTGCATTAACTAATTATGCTAGACTTGACAAGAAATGTTTTTGGGTCAACGCAACTCCACCTGTTTGACAAGTTACCCAACCCCATTTTCCCACCTCCACTCTAATAGCTGAAAGTTTATGGTCTAACCACTTCCAGAAGTTCCTCCATTGCCACTTCTTTGGTGACAAGTTTCTTACTTCCACGTCCTTCATTTGGATTATAGTTCCTGCAGAAACAAATTAAATTCCAAGCTATTAATAGCAAGTAAAGTACTTTGGCAATGTCAATGGTTTGTGAAATTTATTAAACATTAGTGTTAAAGTTTATATTTGTTTTTACAATATCAAATGTAGTCGTTGGTATTCCTCAATTAATAATATTTAGTAATTCACATCAATTTTCAATATATGATATCTTACCAAGGTGGTGCATAGTGGACACTGTCGATGATATTCTCAGAAGTGGAGATGCACTTGCCTATTGCAGGACATAAAGATAAAGCTCGTGGATTCTTATGTATGCCAAGGTAATTTGGTTTATTTCCACTGCAATAAGCACATGACAACTCAATACTTCCACCAGAACTACCTCATATTTAAACTTTTTGGGTTAAGAAATTCTAACAGAGTATGTTACACCAAAACGTATGCTACTATCAGAATAGGATATTACATGTGGGAGTTGAAAAAAGTCATGTGATATCTGAGGACTTACCTTGTTACGCGTCTGCTTTTTCTGGAAAATAATCCTCTAAATGCATTTGAATAAACAGCTACTATCACAACATCTATGTTTACACCTCCTTCCGTTTCCCTGCATATCGGCTAACATCAGTACTCGGATGTGCACCTACTGATTCTGGTCTAACCCGGAACATTCCAAATTGAAATTTACCAACAATCATCAATACCATATCTTTAAGCGTTGTCCAATGAACCTACATATGAAATCTTTTTTTTAATGTATATTTGTCAAAAAATATATATATTAACACAGGTTCGTATATATAATCGCATCTAATGGTATAAAAAGTTAATCAATATATATTGCAACACTAAGTCAAGCCTGTAAGGATTTTGTGAAAGTGCCACAGTGATATGCATCTTCCTTTCATCCAACATTGGGTCAATGTCGCTTATCGAAATTAGTTAGTCTGATACCATGTTATTATATAAAATACCTCCGTCCTTCCTGCAACTTCACGATTTCAGCCTCTAAAGTTTCCACTTCAAGATTTAGCTTGTACTTACCAACCGCAATAACTCTCTCACGGGTCAATAAGTCAGTTGTTATTCATGGGTTCTATTCCGATGAGTTAGTGTTAACATTTTGAGCCACTTTATGATTGTAATTATATTGAATTTAAACATAAATAAATTGACCTTGAGATAATTTTAGTCACACGGTGATTGGGTTGAAATATAATAGAAATTTTGCACCATGGTATAGGAAGCCCATCATAGTTAGTCTTGTGGTTCATCTATTATGTCTCGCCTTTATGGAAGCTCGCTAGCCGCATTGTACGCTCTATTGGAGCCTGCGACGCCTGTTAACTCCCCGCATCAACTTTGCCTACATCATATGCTTTCTCGTGACTATCAAGGCCTCTGTTACACCAATCTGATTGAGTGATTAGTTACCACAAGTAATATCTTTACCTTTTGTTTTTGTATCTCATAATAACTAATTTGTTCATTATCATCAAATATTTGTTTATGTGGTTCTTTAATATATGGCATAAAAATAACCTGAAGTAAAGTCATGATTTATCGGTACAAAAAAAGAGCAGTTGAAAATTATAGATTAATGTGAACTCACCTATTGTCGATAGCTTCCTCTTTGTGGCTACCAACCAAACTTGTCGTGACACCTCCTATCCAAGGAATTCGTCAATAAGGGCCACTAACACGCAACAAAAATTTCTACAGCTTGCAATTCTGTGTTTAAATACATAAAGGGGTCAAACTATACAAATACTACAAATATCAAAAGTCTATGCAAGACACAAAATTAGTACAAAGACAAAGTTAAAAAACACAATTTCAAAATAATTGATTCTTTCTTGAAAAACTGGAACCAAATTAATGTTCTGCAGTTCTTTGTTTTGATAGGACTAATTAAATAACTTAATTTAAAAAAGTGGTTATATTACCATCTCCATTTTGGATGAGTTACCTAGAAATTGCAGGGTTCCCTGATGCAAAATCCATAAGTCTTTCCGCTAGCGTCTCCAAAAATATTCTCTTGGATCCAAAGCTTCTTGAATCTAAATTCTGAGATAAAGGAAAAACCTAAGGTATTCCAAACACCCCTTAACCATCTAATGACTTATTACCATTCTTAACTATTCCAAATCCAACGTTTTCCAACAAATATTTGTTCATCATCACTTGAGGTGCAACATTGACCCGTTTATTCATCAGGTGGATGGTTCCGGTCTAATTTTATTTTCATCGGGTAAAAAGATCTAAATCATAGGCTTTATTATAAATAAAATACGTGTTGAGCAACTGAAAGTTTCCTAAAATGTTGACGAATAAACATCAACTGTAGGTATCAAAATTTCACAAAGACTTGGAACATGAACAACAACAATATGTATCTATGTTGAATGCATTACTCAGTAAGCCCAATGTGTGCCATTTATAGGTTCCTTGCATTAATATGCGATGAAAATTTTCAAGCATTTAAATTATAATCGATTGCCTCCCTTTTTCAAAAGCCATCTATAGAAATGTTTAAAAAAACTATCAAGTTAAATAGTGTAATCCATTGAGCCGGCAATAACATACATATATTACATGAAAGTTGGACTAACTCGAATTATATCCTTCTTGGAAATTGACCATGTAGATTCGGATCGACCATCTCAAAGAATCGCAACTATGTTTGTTAATCTTGGAAGAGCCTACGGAGGTAAAAGCAACCAATATAAACCAAAAAAATGCAAAGGAAAAAATCCAACGTACAAAAACTATCTATCGTCATATTTGATAGGCCTACATATGAAATACACATAAAAACATATGATTGTACTTACCCAAGAGACAAGGACATGTTCTCCCGGTGGGCCCTTAGTGATAATAGGTACAAGGCCCGTTAAGAGTTCTAGCAAAATGACACCATAGCTATATACATATGATATGGTGGTAAGTTTGCCGGTTGAAGCATACCTAAAGATAAAATATATAGTCAAGATTAGGAGACAACATTATAGCTTTCCATCCACACATTCATGTGCGCCAATCATTTTGTTATCAGGATATTTTTCTACTGACATGCTGTAATTAATATGACCAAACAGGCTTGGTAAAGAATTTTGGATATGTAGCTCTAGAGTAGCTATCTTTTCCCAAACAAAGTGAAAATCAACCTGAGGGGGTTTACTAACGCCAAGCTCAGTATAAGGTTTGGATTCAAGTAAGTTTCAATCCAGTCAGCCTCAATAAGAGGTTTATATTCTGGCTCAACTACTCAGTAGAAAATCAATGAAGCATGTATTTATGCGAACTATTAGTAGATATCATTCTTCTTGTCAATCAAAGCTACATATTACATTAATTTATTATAAAAAATGTATTGTACTCAAAAGGTGTGACAACTCGTAATTTCGGTCATTTCTCAAAACAATTCACATTTCACTATTTCAACATTTATCGTAAACTAGGTTTACGTGTTCCAAATTCGCAGAACCTTAAAGGGTTTAGCGGCGAATTCATGATCATATCATCACGGACATTTCATATGGACTAAGATTAGTCTACATTTCATTAGCATCATTTGCATTATATTAGTTCATTCATGACATTTCATTTCACATTTAACGCGTAAATTTTATATTAAATAAACGTTATCGCGTGAGTTATTATTTTGAATATTTAATCCGTTACTTTCAAAATGATCCCGACATATTTTATACTTACTTTTAGTTATAAAACTATATTTTGAGTTTAACTAGTGTTTTAAATTTATTTTGTATATAAATCGTTAAAGTTATATTATTACGACGCTTTTTCTTAAAAACTACACGATAATTATTATATCACTCAAATTTTACAAGGAATGTTATTTTACAATTTTATGATCTCATTACATTCTATTTTGATCTAATAAAAATTTATTTCACCTAAAATTACTTTAGATGCACAAATGTATATAAAAGCTTACAAGTTACCTTTTACCTACACCTTTCACTTATACATTTTTACACAATTACTTATATAATAAAGAAAGAAAAAAATATATATTAATGGACACAATCCCCAATATCCGCCATGGGGGGATGTAGTCATGGGTTGGTAAATTATTTCTTACATTGTATAGATTTATACACACTAAATCTTCATTTACACATTTCATTCATTCACCAATAATTCAAGTCAAGTAAAAGTTTTTTCTCTTGTTTTCCTCATCCAAAACCGGTCACTCATAGAAGATCAAAAGGGATCATCAAAATTTTCTCAAGCTCAGTGTATATACAATCTAGATAATACTCTTATTAAGGTTTTGAAATAAAACCTAGAGTGTTTAGGTTAAACCTTGTTCTTAATCACCTCATCATAGTTTACTTGTAAGCATGTTTCTTTCATTTTTCATATTTCCTCTTCATATCATATTTATCTCTTCATATTTGGAACAAACATGCAAGACATATGTTGTTTATACCATTTTACATGATTTTTAGAGTTATATATATATAATGGTCATCCTATAATTATCCCTTGGTATACTTTGGTCTTGATGATGTTTAGGAACCCATGACACCCTAAGAAGGTGTATGGTAGGATTAGATTAGCTTTGGAGTTGATTTGAAGGGATTAGAATAGGTTTTGTCCAAGAAAAACTATTTTCGATACGTATAAAATAGGTTCTGTCCTTATTTCGATTTTCTGGAAAATCCAACAGTAAGCACGACATTTTGGCCTTGATATTTAGAAAATATACTTTAAAACGAATCCGTGGTCGCTTGAACGGATTAAAACGGAGTTATAACGAAGAAGTTATGAATTTTTAAAGTTTGGCGACGAAATATATTATTTTCTGAAATTTCAGCAACATGTTTTTACTCTATTCGGGTCAAAACGAGTCCTAAGCTTTACAAATTATTTCGACTTATCAAAAATATATTAGTATACTTTGATACGAAGCTAAGGACGTATTATACGAGAAAACGGATTTGAAACGACAAAGATATGCACGTTTTCATAAAATTGCCGTAACTATTATTTTTAGAAAAACTATATTATTTTTACGATACAAGTGTTACGGTAACTAAAACGTCCATGTTGAGGGCTGTTTTTAACGATGATGTGGAACTTTTTGGAACGAAATGTCTTCTAATAAAATCAAGATCACCGAGCATATTTTTCAAAACAATCAACCGTTTGTATAGCGGAGTTTTAATAAATTAATTACGGTTGCTCAAACTTTGCCGAAACTCACTTTTTACACAACAATTAGACAAAATCACCATCTTTAACCCTTATTATCTTTATGTTCGAGACCTTTATGTCGAAAACTCTGAATCGAAACTTTTAGATTTCGATACAAACTTTCCAAAACCGTCGAGTTCGTTTCCTAACGATCGACGACACCATTTTACGACTAGTTTTCCAAAGCCATTTTGTCATTTTCAAGAAATTTCAAACGACTTTATTTTACGACGAAAAGTGATAATTTCACTATAAATCATTACGAAACCATTGTAGGATGACATTTTGACGTAAATACTTGTAAAGTCATTTTAGAATGGTCAAGACGTCAAAAGAGTATTTTTCGACGATAAGTATTATTTTCAAAACTCACAAATGGTATAAATAACATACGAAATGCATGCATAACGTTACATCATAACTCATTACGTATCATATCATTCATAATAGGTCAATTTTAGAGATTCACGCTACATTTCGGTGTACTCACTTTTGTCATCGCATCATTTTACCAAGTGAGTTTCATAGCCCCTACTTTTACTTGTTTTCATAAATGTTTTGGGGAGATACATGCTCAACTATTTTATGACTATCATGATTATTTGAAACTACATGCTTAATCGAACTTAATGTTTAGTCATATCCTATATCATAAATCATTGAGTGAATGTCTTGGGATTATCATTCAATGAATGTCTTGGGATTATCATTGAGTGAATGTCTTGGGATTATCATTCATTTGAATGTCTTGGGATTATCATTGATTATCATTGTGAATGTCTTGGGAACATCATTGAATCGAATGTCTTGGGATTTTCATTGAACCGAATGTCTTGGTATAATTATGTCAAGTAAACATTGATACATTAAGTCATGCATTATTATGTGAATTCATTTGACATCATGCGCTTGAACATAAACTATGCACATTTTGGCAATGGGTTGTGAATACACAGTTGCAAGTTTTGTATGGGCGGAACTTGAACCGAGTGGATTTACAATGCCTTTGTTGCATAAACGATTTTGAAAGTCTTTACATTTCAACCCAAACTCTATGAACTCACTCAACCTTTGTGTTGACACTTTTAGCATGTTTTTATCTCGGTATCTAAGGCATTCACTTCATGGCATGCATTTGGACACTTCATGGAGTCATGATGACGACGCGTCTCACTTGGGTTTTATGTACTTTAAAACATCGTTTGAATTGTAACAAACTTATTTCCGCACAAGTTGATTTTCATTTGGGACCTATACTTTGTAAACTCGATTGTTTTATTAAATCAAACGATGTGTTTTCCAAACGACACTTTAGGTCGCTCAATATATCTCAGAATCGTGATGCTATGACATCAATCCCTGTGAATTCCATTCATTGCCAAAGCATGTAATTTGGGGTGTGACAGATTGGCATCGAGCTTGATTATAGAGAACTAGGTTGCATCATTGACCCTAGACTATAACTACATTATCATAGCATCTCATCATTTCATCATAAGTGCATGTTCACTTTACATGCGGTTTATACGTATACATTTTTCGAGTTATTTACTTTCATTTCAAATCGATTGTCACATGGATGCCCTTAAATACCCATCCCATTACCCTTTCCTCATACTCTAATGTGGAGAATGCCTTGTCATTCCCTATTGCAATTTTAGCATCAGTTGACTTAACACCTAACAACATATGAGTCGATTAGTCCAAGCATTGCATAGTTACTCCTAAATTATACATAGCCCGATCACCTATGTCTAATTCGGAAGAATCATGCAATGAAGGGAGTAGTAGTCTTATATGTGTAAGCAATTCCGAATCGAGCCAAATTTTCAAAAGTCCTCCTACAAACCAATTTAGCCTAATCTCATGACAGGTTCTTGTTTGATGAGTTGTGAGATTAAGTGAAAATTGGTTGGTAAAAGTCTTTGAGGGTTTTGCTGAGAATGGGAAAGTTTGCCACATCAAACCCTAAACCCGAGAGACCAACACGAACCGAATTGGATGAATTCCTTTTAGATGGGCGAATGTGACAACTCGCAATTTAGGTCATTTCTCAAAACAATTCACATTTCACTATTTCAACATTTATCGTAAACTAGGTTTTCGTGTTCCAAATTCAGCGTAACCTTAAGGGTTTAGCGGCGAATTCATGATCATATCATCACGGACATTTCATATGGACTAAGATTAGTCTACATTTCATTAGCATCATTTGCATTATATTAGTTCATTCATGACATTTCATTTCACATTTAACGCGTAATTTTTATATTAAATAAACGTTATCGCGTGAGTTATTATTTTGAATATTTAATCGTTACTTTAAAAATGATCCCGACATATTTTTATACTTACTTTTAGTTATAAAACTATATTTTGAGTTTAACTAGTGTTTTAAATTTATTTTGTATATAAATCGTTAAAGTTATATTATTACGACGTTTTCTTAAAACTACACGATAATTATTATATCACTCAAATTTTACAAGGAATGTATTTTACAATTTTATGATCTCATTACATTCTATTTTGATCTATTAAAAATTACTTCGACCTAAAATTTCCTTAGATACACAAATGTATATTAAAGCTACAAGTTACCTTTTACCTACACCTTTCACTTACACATTTTACAAATTACACAAGTATATACTTAATAAAGAAAAAAAAAATATATATATTGAAACACAATCCCCATATCCGGCCTTGGGGGATGTCATAGGTTGGTAAATTATTTCTTACATTGTATAGATTTTACACAAAGTCTTCATTTACACATTTCATTCATTCACCAATAATTCAAGTCAAGTAAAAGTGGTTTTCTCTTGTTTTCCTCATCAAAACCGGTCACTTCAAGAGATCAAGGGATCATCATTTTTTTCTTTCAAGCTCAAGTAATAACAATCTAGATAATACTCTTATTAAGGTTTTGAAATAAAAACCTAGAGTGTTTAGGTTAAACCTTGTTCTTAATCACCTCATCAAGTTTACTTGTAAGCATGTTTCTTTCATTTTCATGTTTCCTCTTCATTTCATATTTATCTCTTCATATTTGGTACAAACATGCAAGACATATGTTGTTTATACCATTTTACATGATTTTTAGAGTTATATATATATATGGTCATCCTATAATTATCCCCTTGGTATACTTTGGTCTTGATGATGTTTAGGAACCCATGACACCCTAAGAAGGTGTATGGTAGGATTAGATTAGCTTTGGAGTTGATTTGAAGGATTAGAATAGGTTTTGTACGAGAAAACTATTTTCGATAAGTTATAAAATATGTTCTGTCCTTATTTTGATTTTCTGGAAAATCCGACAGTAGGCACGACTTTTGGCCTTGATATTTAGAAAATATACTTTAAAACGAATCCGTGGCAGCTTGAACGGATTAAAACGGAGTTATAACGAAGAAGTTATGAATTTTAAAGTTTGACGACGAAATATATTATTTTTCAAATTTCAGCATACTATTTTTACTCTATTCGAGTCAAAAACGAGTCCTAAGCTTTACAAATTATTTCGACTTATCAAAAATATATTAGTATACTTTGATACGAAGCTAAGGACGTATTATACGAGAAAACGGATTTGAAACGACAAAGATATGCACGTTTTCATAAAATTGCCGTAACTATTATTTTTAGAAAAACTATATTATTTTTACGATACAAGTGTTACGGTAACTAAACGTCCATGTTGAGGGCTGTTTTAACAATGATGTGGAACTTTTGAACGAAATGTCTTCTAATAAAATCAAGATCACCGAGCATATTTTTCAAAACAATCAACCGTTTGTATAGCGGAGTTTTAATAAATTAATTACGGTTGCTCAAACTTTGGCGAAACTCACTTTTACACAACAATTAGACAAAATCACCATCTTTAACCCTTATTATCTTTATGTTCGAGACCTTTATGTCGAAAACTCTGAACTGAAACTTTTAGATTTCGATACAAACTTTCCAAAACCGTCGAGTTCGTTTCCTAACGATCGACGACACCATTTTACGACTAGTTTTCCAAAGCCATTTTGTCATTTTCAAGAAATTTCAAACGACATTATTTTACGATTTAAAAGTGATAATTTCACCATAAATCATTACGAAACCATTGTAGGATGACATTTTGACGTAAATACTTGTAAAGTCATTTTAGAATGGTCAAGACGTCAAAAGAGTATTTTTCGACGATAAGTATTATTTTCAAAACTCGCAAATGGTATAAATAACATACGAAATGCATGCATAACATTACATCATAACTCATTACGTATCATATCATTCATAATAGGTCATTTTAGAGATTCACGCTACATTTCGTGTACTCACTTTGTCATCGCATTATTCCACCAAGTGAGTTTCATAGCCCCTACTTTTACTTGTTTTCATAAATGTTTTGGGGAGATACATGCTCAACTATTTTTATGACTATCATGATTATTTGAAACTACATGCTTAATCGAACTTAATGTTTAGTCATATCCTATATCATAAATCATTGAGTGAATGTCTTGGGATTATCATTGGGTTTGAATGTCTTGGGATTATCATTGTCTTGAATGTCTTGGGATTATCATTGTTTGAATGTCTTGGGATTATCATTGAGTGAATGTCTTGGGAACATCATTGAACTGAATGTCTTGGGATTTTCATTGAACCGAATGTCTTGGTATAATTATGTCAAGTAAACATTGATACATTAAGTCATGCATTATTATGTGAATTCATTTGACATCATGCGCTTGAACATAAACTATGCACATTTTGGCAATGGGTTGTGAACACACAGTTGCAAGTTTTGTATGGGCGGAACTTGAATCGAGTGGATTTACAATGCCTTTTCTTGATAAACGATTTTGAAAGTCTTTACATTTCAACCCAAACTCTATGAACTCACTCAACCTTTGTGTTGACACTTTTAGCATGTTTTTATCTCGGTATCTAAGGCATTCACTTCATGGCATGCATTTGGACATCATGGAGTCGTGATGACGACGCGTCTCACTTGGGTTTTACGTACTTTAAAACATCGTTTGAATTGTAACAAACTTATTTCCGCACAAGTTGATTTTCATTTGGGACCTATACTTTGTAAACTCGATTGTTTTATTAAATCAAACGATGTGTTTTCCAAACGACACTTTAGGTCGCTCAATATATCTGAATCGTGATGCTATGACATCAATCCCGTGAATTCCATTCCACGCAAAACATGTAATTTGGGGTGTGATGATTGGCATCGAGCTTGATTATAGAGAACTAGGTTGCATCATTGACCCTAGACTATAACTACATCATCATAGCATCTCATCATTTCATCACAAGTGCATATTCACTTTACATGCGGTTTATACGTATTTATTTTTCAAGTTATTTACTTTCATTTTAAAAATCGATTGTCACATGGATGCCCTTAAATACCCATTCCATTACCCTTTCCTCATACTCTAATGTGGTGAATGCCCTGTCATTCCCTATCACAATTTTAGCATCAGTTGACTTAACACCTAACAACATATGAGTCGATTAGTCCAAGCATTGCATAGTTACTCCTAAATTATACATAGCCTGATCACCTATGTCTAATTCAGGAAGAATCATGCAATGAAGGGAGTAGTAGGCTTATATGTGTAAGCAATTCCGAATCGAGCCAAATTTTCAAAGTCCTCCTACAAACCAATTTAGCCTAATCTCATGACAGTTCTTGTTTGATGAGTTGTGAGATTAAGTGAAAATTGGTTGGTAAAAGTCTTTGAGGGTTTTGCTTGAGAATGGGAAAGTTTGCCACATCAAACCCTAAACCCGAGAGACCAACACGAACCCAATTCGTGGACTGAATTTTTTGATGGGCGAATGTGACAACTCGCAATTTCGGGTCATTTCTCAAAACAATTCACATTTCACTATTTCAACATTTATCGTAAACTAGGTTTACGTGTTCCAAATTCGCGTAACCTTAAGGGTTTAGCTAATTCATGATCATATCATCACGAACATTTCATATGGACTAAGATTAGTCTACATTTCATTAGCATCATTTGCATTATATTAGTTCATTCATGACATTTCATTTCACATTTAACGCGTAATTTTTATATTAAATAAACGTTATCGCGTGAGTTATTATTTTGAATATTTAATCCGTTACTTTCAAAAATGATCCCGACATATTTTTATACTTACTTTTAGTTTATAAAACTATATTTTGAGTTTAACTAGTGTTTTAAATTTATTTTGTATATAAATCGTTAAAGTTATATTATTACGACGCTTTTCTTAAAAACTACACGATAATTATTATATCACTCAAATTTTACAAGGAATGTATTTTACAATTTTATGATCTCATTACATTCTATTTTGATCTATTAAAAGTTACTTTCACCTAAAACTACTTTAGATGCACAATTGTATATAAAAGCTACAAGTTTTTACCTACACCTTTCACTTATACATTTTTTACACAATTACACAAGTATAATAAAGAAAAAAAAAAAATATATATTGAAGGACACAATCCCCATATCCGGCCATGGGGGATGTCATGGTTGGTAAATTATTTCTTACATTGATTATAGATTTACATTACCAAATCTTCATTTACACATTTCATTCATTCACCAATAATTCAAGTCAAGTAAAAGTGGTTTTCTCTTGTTCTTCATCCAAAACCGTTCACTCAAGAGCTCTCAAAAGGGATCATCAAAATTTTTCAAGCTCAAGTAATAACAATCTAGATAATACTCTTATTAAGGTTTTGAAATAAAACCTAGAGTGTTTAGGTTAAACCTTGTTCTAATCACCTCATCAGTTTACTTGTAAGCATGTTTCTTTCATTTTCATGTTTCCTCTTCATATCATATTTATCTCTTCATATTTGGTACAAACATGCAAGACATATGTTGTTTATACCATTTTACATGATTTTTAGAGTATATATATATATGGTCATCCTATAATTATCCCCTTGGTATACTTTGGTCTTGATGATGTTTAGGAACCCATGACACCCTAAGAAGGTGTATGGTAGGATTAGATTAGCTTTGGAGTTGATTTGAAGGATTAGAATAGGTTTGGTACGAGAAAAACTATTTTCGATACGTATAAAATATGTTCTGTCCTTGTTTTGATTTTCTGGAAAATCCGACATTAGGCACGACTTTTGGCCTTGATATTTAGAAAATATACTTTAAAACGAATCCGTGGCAGCTTGAACGGATTAAAACGGAGTTATAACGAAGAAGTTATGAATTTTTAAAGTTTGGCGAAATATATTATTTTTCGAAATTTCAAGATACTATTTTTACTCTATTCGGTAAAAACGAGTCCTAAGCTTTACAAATTATTTCGACTTATCAAAAATATATTAGTATACTTTGATACGAAGCTAAGGACGATATTATACGAGAAAACGGATTTGAAACGACAAAGATATGCACGTTTTCATAAAATTGCCGTAACTATTATTTTCCGAAAAACTATATTATTTTTACGATACAAGTGTTACGGTAACTAAACGTCCATGTTGAGGGCTGTTTTAACGATGATGTGGAACTTTTGGAACGAAATGTCTTCTAATAAAATCAAGATCACCGAGCATATTTTTCAAAACAATCAACCGTTTGTATAGCGGAGTTTTAATAAATTAATTACGGTTGCTCAAACTTTGCCGAAACTCACTGTTTACACAACAATTAGACAAAATCACCATCTTTAACCCTTATTATCTTTATGTTCGAGACCTTTATGGACGAAAACTCCTGAACTGAAACTTTTAGATTTCGATACAAACTTTCCAAAACCGTCGAGTTCGTTTCCTAACGATCGACGACACCATTTTACGACTAGTTTTCCAAAGCCATTTTGTCAATTTCAAGAAATTTCAAACGACATTATTTTGCGATTTAAAAGTGATAATTTCACCATAAATCATTATGAAACCATTGTAGGATGACATTTTGACGTAAATACTTGTAAAGTCATTTTAGAATGGTCAAGACGTCAAAAGAGTATTTTTCGACGATAAGTATTATTTTCAAAACTCGCAAATGGTATAAATAACATACGAAATGCATGCATAACATTACATCATAACTCATTACGTATCATATCATTCATAATAGGTCATTTTTAGAGATTCACGCTACATTTCGGTGTACTCACTTTTGTCATCGCATCATTCCACCAAGTGAGTTTCATAGCCCCTACTTTTACTTGTTTTCATAACTGCTTTGGGGAGATACATGCTCAACTATTTTATGACTATCATGATTATTTGAAACTACATGCTTAATCGAACTTAATG
>CM040245.1:184118536-184160278 GCA_022545495.1 Chrysanthemum lavandulifolium | reverse complement strand
TTCCTTCATACTTGTTATGGCTCATTTTAGGCGTTTCAACAAATGGTTTCCTAGCACTACTTGGGATAAGCTATAGTCAATGACACATCCGATGTCTTCTAGGACCACAAAATCAACTAAGTAGGTGAAATTCCTATAAAGGCGTGTACATCTTTGACTCTTCCCACAAGTTGCAAACCCCACCGGATCTGTGATGACATCACATTAATGGGAGATTCGTATCAATGTAAGCATGCTCGACATACCTATATCCAATCATACAAGGGATTTTGAGGTTCCAAGGATTTCCTCTCCTAATCTTTGGACATATCCTAATGATAGGTGATCGGGGATTATCGATTATGTATTGATGGTAGGCAACCTCTTCCTTAGTGGGGTAAAGATTGAAATAAGCACTATCCTCCTCATTCACATTTTTATCCCTAAGCCATTATCCGAATTCTGCGATCATAGAGCACAACATGGCGCTAACCACTTTCTCAAGACATCTCTAATTGTCTTGTCAAATACCTTTTGCAAATCTTGAAGGTCGTTGTTTCTACTCACATAACAACCCGGCGGATGTGTTGGTCATTGGGTTGGGATTTGAGTGAAAGTGATTTATTTGGTGGTGGGTTGTTGGTGGTGGATGATTATCACCTTCCATGATGAAAAGTGATGGGATTACTAACAAAGGTCACAAAGAAGGGGATAGACTACGAGGAAGCTTAAAAATGTGAAAAAGCTTACTTGATAGGAATCAAGCAAGGGAACCTAAGCGAGGTGGAAATCTAACTAGCTATTCTATTCCCGGAGCGCGCAAAAACTTGATCACTGCGTTACGCGAGTTCGGGGTCAAAGGAACTTCCTTTTCGTCGAGCAAGTTTTTCAACACCCTAGGCGATGAACCTAATCATTGTAGTGTAGTATTAGGGTAAGCGCGGAATTGATATCGTTCTCTAGGGAATAGGAATGCTAGTGAGAAATTACTACGCTAAGGTTGGGGTTGAGGAAGATTATTTTTTATCTTTTTATATTTTTAGAAAATTGAAAGGTGCGAATCTCGGGGTATTGGATTTGGGGGTGGTATTTCTCTGATTACTCTACTTATCTAATTATCTAAGCTAAGGTGAGGGTAGTCTATGTCTATTGTTGTGTGCTCGTATGATGATTAAAAATGTGTTTACCTAGATGCTACTACTCCTTAGTTATCTCTATTGATGGTTGAATTGTCACGTCCTTATTCTTAAAGCATTGTGTCTTCTAAGGTCGTAGGTATCGTTTTCCCTAACTCTTTGAGACTACCTTAAGGTTATTGCCTACGAAATCTCTAAGATTCATAAACTAACTCTAAGGTTATCTTTGGATGTTTAGCCTACAATAACTCTAGGTGATTATAAACTAATGTTCACAAAGATTACCCAAGCATTAAAAACACAACGAATGACCTATCGCAATACTAGGTCAATCACAATTAAGATAAGAGACAACCAATCAATATTCAATACCTAGGTTTCATAGATCTAAGCAAACACACAAGTAAATTAGCCGGACATGGAAAACATGCAAGCATACACACAAACAATTGAAGACATAATTGAATTAATGAAGTAAATCACTTATCTTGTTGTAAAATAGGGTATGGAACCCTAAGATCTTGAGGCGACCAAAGTTCGGTTTAGGTTTTACTCCAAAAATACCTCTCTAAAAGTCGAAAATTGAATTCTATATATAGAGTTACAACACGTAGCGTCACTCTTTATTTGTGGCCGTCGGATCTCCATCATTAGGTTTTCGTCTTGGCCACGTCAACTTTGTGACGGCGTCACCTTATGGTTGTGGCGCCATCGGCTTCATCTCTGGCCGTCGGGATCCGAATCTAGGCCGTCGAGTTGTGGCGCCTACTCTTTAAAACTTGATGCCGTCGAGTGCAAAATAGCAATTTAGCTCTTGAGTCGTCCTGGCGTGTTCTGACGGCGTCGCCATTTGGTGTGTGGCCGTCACCTTCAATTCTAGCGACTTGAGTGTCTTGATCTTGACTTTGGCCATTTTCTTCATATATTCGCGCCTTTTCATCCGAATAAGTGTCATTCCGACAATTTGTCTTCAAGAGACCTAAAAGTGAAAAGGAGCGAAATTAAGCGATGCGGATATAAAAGTGGTCGATTAAGGGCTTAAATGACCCCTCAAAAGTATACCTTTTAAATCCTTATCACGTACATATGGGGGTAATAATTTAACTTTCTTCCCCATTAGTCCATAAAAATAGTACTAAACCCATGAGTCGCAATTATCCCAAAACTGTATTTGTAAGATATGACTCGACTTAGCAACCATTTAAGCAACTAGATAATTAACTAATGGTTTAACATAAATGTTGTAACAATAATACACTAAAAATGAGTGCATATAAGGATGGCTAAAGCGAATTGGGTGTAACATTTGGGGTGATTGTAAACAATGCTTTTCATTAATATTTTAGAATCACCAAAATATCTCGAGAACCGTGAAAAGGATAGGCTCGAGGGGCTTACTAGGGTTATCTTGTACTAAAATGAGTACATAGCAAGGGTGTGGGGTAATTACTTGACCAGCGTAGCCAATGTAATTATAATAAACATGTTTAAAACAATGGTTATCCAAATGGCTCTTATCATTTAGTTAATCCTAATTACGAATTTAATCTCACTAGCAATCTTGGAATGCATCACTAAAGCAAGTTCTAGAATCTATATACTACCGGTACACTCATAAGCATTAAAAGTGAATGTTTTTCCTAAATATATAAAAGCAAACCTCACATTTTGGGTGAAATTTGAGTTGTAGGGTTTTGTGGTAGCTATATAACTCCTATCCATGAGGACACATTATTAGGACTAAAGTTTCACTTGTAAAATTATAAAAATTTAAATTTGATGCTAAAATTACCTTTACAAGTATTTCTTTCGGTTCGTTAAAAAGTATTTCTTCGGTTTATTACACAATTACTTAAGAATAAAACAAATAGCAAATTTGTGACTAGTTTCTAAGGTGTCCATTTTACCCTCCTTGCATTTAACTTGAACATTGTCCCCGATGTTCTTAAAAGTACAAAATTGATAAAGGGAAAATAAAAAGTTAAAAGAAACTAATACTCCCACGATTAGCTCAAGTATGAGCGAAAAGGTCAAATCCTCCTCAAGAAGATAAAATTGTCCAATGATATGTTTCTTGTCAAATATAACTGCAAATCTTATGTAAAGGAACACGAAACCCAACATAAAATAGGCGTTAAACACTATATATAATAAAACTAAACTAGAAAGCGAATAAAATATAATGCTTACAAAATAATATTTACATGAATCGGTAATTTAAAAATTCTAAAATTTTCAAAATTAAGTTTCAATAGAAAAACAAAATTTTGGAAAAATACGTTCCTCTGATTGCTGACGTCGTCACCTTGTAGATGTGACGCCGTCAAAATGTCCTGACAGATTGTTTCGTTTTATTTTTTGGAAAATTTCTGGAAAAATTCTAACTTTTAGAACCCGTAAATTCCTGAAAAGTATTCATTGTGACTCGATACAAACATTTGACTCTAAACAAACACACAAACAAGATAAAATATGTGCTAATTATAAATTGTAAAACTTTTATGTTCAAAATTCGTTCTTTTAAACAAAATATAAAATTTTCTACACTTATCTTTTTGTAAAATACCTTTATATGCAATGAAGACGAGGTTAAAAACAAAATAAAGCATTTTCACAAAAGTATTAGAAACATGAAAATTAAACAATTATAATTAAGCATATGTGACACAAACAAAAATAAAAATAAAAACATCAAACAATTAAAAGCATGGGTTGCCTCTCAGAAGCGCTTTACTTTATTTCTGAGTCTTGTAGCTAGACTCAAAGTCATGCCCTAGGTTTTGACAACTTAAATGCCCATTCAAATTTTTTAATCCTCCCTTCATCACGCTTATATTCTGGGCCTAAATTTCAAACAATCTGAATGATAACCTTTATTTTTCTTATAACCACTATCATTCTCCTCTTCTTCACAGTCAACCTCAAAAGTTGGTATATTATCGACATTTAAATCCTCAATGTCCTTGAATTTTTCTATCTTATAAGGCATTATATATTTGACTCTCTCTTCTTCATCTAAAAATTGAATTGTTCTGTCTTCTCTATCACAAACAATCTTAGATTCTTCTACAAACAATTTTCCTAACACTATTTCACATAAGAAACCATATATAATGCCTCTAACATCCTGTAAGATCTTAAAATCACATCTATATGTAAAGTTTCCTACGAAGACATGTAAGCCTTTTACTCTTCCAACAAAATTGCTCAATCGATTAGAGTTATAAGAATCCTTTCTAGGCTTTAATTTCTCATTCATGATCCGGTTGTAATAAAACACGGACATAATATTCATATGAGATTTTAAGTCAATGTAGGTATGCTCTCTATATAGATAACCAACCATGCAAGGGATTTTAATATTCCTATGATCGCCCTTACTAATCCAAGGTCTTTGCCTAATTCTAGTAGGACAAGGGTTTTTAAGTATGAATCTATGATAGCTTGTTTAACATGAGTAGCTAAATTATCCTTGTGTTTGCTTAGATCTATGAAACCTAGTTGTTAATTATTGTTAGGTTGTCTCTTGTCTTAATTGGTAGACACTAGAGTAAGGAAAACTGGCTTCTTCTTTAATTGTTGCGAGCTTGAACGTCCTAAATAGGAAAAAAGCTTAAGAGTACACATAGGCCATTCGTTGTGTTTATTGCGTGAATTGTAGCTTAAGGATGGCAGCGTATTCAGGGGAGATACCATTTTACTCGCCGATCCCGGGTAGTGTAGAGGAGAGTTGCAATTCATAGAATTAGGGAATTAGGCACCACCCTATGACTTAACGGAATACAACGAACCAATTAAGATTGTTGGTCCAAAAAATTGAGTAAATCTTGATATAATAAAGAACAAATTCGTTAATAATGAATAACAATAAATACAAGATTACTCAATACCAACTAGACTACATGATAACATCCTCAACGTTTTACAGGGATAATTTCGGTATATTATCCCCATTGAATGACAAATAAACTCTGATTGATCCAAGCTATGCTTGTGTTTCAATGAAAGGATGATCCTCTCAACTAATACTAAGTATTGTGTTTGTTCAGGATGCATACCTATCTCTATTAAAATACAAACATATACATAGGAACTAAAATACAAAGACATGTGATGATGGTAAGATGTCATGATCATGTGGTCCCTCTTCATCATCTTTTGGAAAAGTACCAACCATCCTTTTGAATGTGTCATCACAATATTCCCACTTCTATGGTAAAGTCTTGTACTTTGTCTTGACTTACTTTTGAAAGTTCCACCCATATTTTCGATCTCTTTGTAGAGATAGTGTCTTGGGATCATTTGAGACATTTGTCAAATCTCGGTGTCCTTGGTGTTGTTTGTAGCTCATATATTTTACTCACGACACCCTATCGGTAAGTAAGAGCACTAAACAACACTCATTGATTCTTTATCGATGAGTCACTCACTATTTATTTAGTGATTTAGGCTATTTTATTTTCAAATCCTTGTTAAGGGTAATTAGGTCAAATTTTGACCCAACAATCTCCCTATTTGAATATACAAATAGCCTAGAGTGAATAGTATTAAATGAGGTTTAGGTCTTGGATTACGGTTATAAGTTCGAATTTGTTTCACGGTGAGGTTCAAGTTGTTTATGAACTATCGAGTTCGAGTTGTATGACTAGGTTCGATGGCCGGGGTTCATAAACTCGGTGACGGGTTCATTGACCATGGGTTCGATGACCGATGGTTGATGACCGGGGTTCGATTTTGATGATCGGGTTCACTTTCACAGTTTAGTGCTTGGGGTTCGATGTTGTGTTTGAGTGAGTGAGAGTGACATTGTTTTGTTTTTTTATTGTGTAACTACGATGAGTGCGCCCCATCGGTTATCTCGATTCACAACATATTGAACAAAGCGTGTTTGACCCCTCAAAACATACTTAACATATTTAAGTTCACGATGGTGATATCCTCGCCTCAGCGGCGCTCTTTTCTTACCACTCCCTAAATACACCCGATCGTGTTCTTCTTTGAACACTGATCTACCCATAATTTTCTCATACCCACGAATCTTTTCTTCCTCTAAGTCGACCCATCTTGTCCACTCCTTGATACTCATTAGTAGCGATACACTTCGGGACTACACTTACGCCAATATTAACACCACATCGGTTAACTCACTGATTCTAGTTACCCTCTTGATGAGCAATTTTGGACCACTCATAATCGACTTCATTCCCAATACCAATTCTACGGGTTGACTACGGGTAATCCAAACACAGGTGATAAGCGAATTGATTGCACACCCATCACGTATAATCCCACCGCCTCTTTTCTATTATCATAAACTCACCATCATAGTGACCAATCCATGTAACACTTTTAATCCCGAACCACAAATCCAGTCGAACCCTTATACTATTTCAGTTTCTATTAAAGTTGAACAACCCCAACATCAGATGTTCTTATCAAACTTAACAACAACCAACCGCAACAACAAATCTTGTGAATACCATAGTTGCCATCGTTGAATCTACCTGATTAGGGTTTCAGGGGTTAAGGTGTAACGGGTATCCGGTGGTGTTTTGGTGTGACAAGTATCCGATAGGTGTCGCCAGATCTGGGGTTTGAAATGGTTTTTTTTTAGTTCGTTTTTTTTGTTACTGGGATTTTAGATCGAGATGTTTTGAGTATTGTTGATGTATTCGATTGTTATGAGATGGTTGGTTTTTTGTTTGTGATGAATCTAAGGTTTATTCTTTAGGATGTCGTTTTTGTAGATGACAAGGTTTTTGTGTGTTGTGGATTTGTTTTGGAGTGGATTATATGTGGGATTAGATCTATTTTGTTGTAGATCCGGGTTTTGATATTTTGGTTTTGTGACGAGTTGTGTGGTGTTTGTGAATATGAGGCGTGTGTGATTGAATCGGTGAGTTTTGTTTGGTGGGGATAAGATATGGGTGGTTGTGGTGTGTGTTAATTTGTCATTTTGTCAAAAGTGGTGTGTATCTCCCCTCAAAATTGCTATTCTGATGCTGAGTTTTGAAGAGTTCACACTATATTTTGACAATGAAGAATATATCGGCGGTCATGAGCGGATCGGATTAGAGAAAATCCTCTCGCTCACGATACCACTTGTTGGTCCAAAAATTGAGTAAATCTTGATATAATAAAGAACAAATTCATTAATAATGAAGAACAATAAATACAAGATTACTCAATACCAACTAGACTACATGATAACATCCTAAACTTTTTACGAGGATAATTTCGGTATATTATCCCCATTGAATGACAAATAAACTCTCATTGATTCAAGCTATGCTTGTGTTTCAATGAGAGGATGATCTATCAACTAATACTAAGTATTGTGTTTGTTCGGGATGCATACCTATCTATTACAATCTGAAACATATATATAGGAACTAAAATACAAAGACATGTGATGATGGTAAGATGTCATGATCGGTGGTCCTCTTCATCTTCCTCTTTTGGAAAAGTACCAACCATCCTTTTGAATGTGTCATCACAATATTCCCACTTCTATGGTAAAGTCTTGTACTTTGTCTTAACTTCTACTTTGGAAGTTCCACCCATATTTTTCGATCTGTTTGTAGAGATAGTGTCTTTAGGATCACTAAGACATTTGTCAAATCTCGATTATCCTTTGGTGTTGTTTGTAGCTCGTATAGTTTACTCACTGACACCATATCAGTAAGTAAAGAGCACTAAACAACACTCACTGATTTCTTTATCAATGAGTCACTCACTATTTATTTAGTGAGTTAGGCTATTTTATTTTCAAATCCTTGTTAAGGGTAATTGGGTCAAAATTTGACCCAACAAAGATAAAGGATGTGACTATTCAACCGACCAATAAGAGATATTTAGGGAGTAAGAACATCTAAGTAAACACATCTTTAATCATCATGCGAGCACACTTTAATTAAGCATAATCTATCCATAGTTAAAGTAGTTAATTAATAAGTAGTTATAAAAGTAGTAGAAATTGGTAGAAGTACCACCCCACTCTTATACCCGAGATATTTACCTTGCTTTCTAAAAAACATAAAAGAGACTAAAGGAATCTCCTCAACCCACCTTCTCGTCATATATCTCTTTCTAGCATTCCTATTTCCTAGAGAATGAATCAATCCACAGGCTTACCATATACTACACTACAACGATTAGGTTCATTGCCTAAAGGGTTGAAAAACTTGCTCGTGAAAGGAAGTCTTCTGGCCCGAACCCGCTCATCAAGTTTTTGGCGCCTCTGCCGGGGAATAAAATAGCTAGTTAGATTTCTATCTCGTTTAGGTCTACTCGCTGATTCCTATCAAGTGAGATTTTTCTCTTTTCATTAGCTTTCTTGTCACTTATCACCATGGGTGACAATCCACCTCAAACAACGATCCACCACCACATCAACCACTTCCACTCAATCAACCACCACACGACCCGCCAAGAGGCCGTACTCTTGGTGAATACTCTGAACCGAGCTATCAAGGCTATAGGAACACCATTGAGCTCCTACTTCAAGCTCAAACTACGGCCTGTGATCCGACATCATCCGGTTGGTGCAAAGCGGATGTGCATTCCATGGACTTCGTTAGAAGATCCTAATCGACATCTCAAAGACTTCCTAAAATCATTGACTCCATTGACCTTGATGCTACCACGGGAGACCATGCGCGCTTGCGTCTCTTTCAATTCTCTCTGAGACCAAGCTAGTAATTGGCTTGAGCGACTTCCGTAGGATCCATCTCAAGTTGGGATGATCTCACCACTCATTTCCTCGATTTTTCCTCCGGGAGAACTACCAAGCTAAGGAATGACATCTTGATGTTCCAACAACATCAAGCGAAACTCTCTACAAGGCGTGGACTCGATTCAAGGACTTACTCCATAAAGTCCTCATCACGGCATTGATCTTTGGCTTCAAGTCCAAATTTTTATGATCATGTCAATCTCTCCACTAGGCGAACCATCGACCAAGCGGTCGGTGGTAAGCAAGTGACCTTACCATGGAAGAGTCATGGGGTACAAATGTACAATAGAGGACCTTGCCCTCTATGACAACGAATGTTGGAATGACCTCGTGAGTTGCCCAAAACCGTAAAGGCAATATCCTTGCCTCCCATTGACTCACAACCTTCCAATCGTAGGATGCTCGAACTTGAAGATCAAGTCAAATACCTAATGAGTTCCTACAAAACTCCTAAGCTTTCACGCCAAGTGAACAAAGTCTCTTCCTTGTGTAATTTATGTAGTGGTCCCCATGACACTCGTAATTGCGAGACTCCCGAACAAGCTTCCTTGGACTCACATCCTCGCATACCAACGGAATGGAGGAAGATTCCCACAACACCCAGACCTAGGACTTACAACGAAGCCCGAGAGGCATGCAGGGGCAAACCCGACTATAATTGGAGTCGGACCAAAGAATTCACCTCTAACAACTCCTCATGGCCCCAACAACACAATTCAAGCCCCCATGCCCCTAGTCAACACAACTTAGAAGGGATAATGCGAAACCTCGTGACATCCTAAGAAGCCCAAATAGCCAAGCTTTCAGACCGATTTAACCAACAACATGTCGAGATGGATAGGAAGATAGATAACCTCTTAAAAGCCATTACCAATCATGATAGGACGACATCCAAAAAGGTTAATGCCGTGTCGACTCACTCTCCCAAAAAGCTTCCTTGTAAAGATTAAGGACCCGAGAAAGTACTTCGCTCACTCACAATTAGGCAATGAAACTAAGGACCCGTCTTCATCAAAGCACATTCACTTCGACAATGCCATCACCCTAGTGAGACCAAATAGGAATAGCGATGAAGCAAACCATGAGGCGGTGCTTGAGATTAGTGAGACTCTAAGGATGAAACAACCAATGAAATAGGCAGTAGGTGATGAACACTTCCACAAGTTTCCTACGGATGAGGAACTTTCATACCACCCACAACTAGTCGCGACCTTCGTCCCTTTTATACTAAGAGATGCCCACACATCACCTTTGGAAATCCTAGAAACCTCAATATACCGTGTTGCATAGGACATCTTTTCGTGGCAAAGGCCTACATTGATCGCAAGTCCTCAATAAACATCATGACTAGCACATATTATAATTGGGTGATGAAAAAACCTATCCCAAATAGGCAAGACCCCAATGATCCTAGAGTAAGATGTAATATCCTTGGTAGAATTAAGGGATTTCCCGTCTATGTAGGAAGCTTCACGTACCTAACGGATTTCGTGATTGTGGAAGATATTAGTACGACTATAGATCCTAGCTTGTCCCATGTAGTTCTAGGAAAACCATTCATAGATAGCATCGGGATGACTTATGATCCATCGTTAGGGATAGTTAGATTTAAGAATGAGACCGATGACATTGCCTTACCAAATGCCATTTAAGATTGAGCAATTCTCATCACTATCCAATAATGAGATGGAACTAAAGTTATCGGTCTACTATAGGAATGAGGAGGATAGAAGGAGAGGAGTAGATTATGTGATGAGTAAGATATTTGGATTCTATAAAGAATGTGTGAAATTAGGGCTAGAATATAGAACCTAGGGATGGCAGGTCGGGTTCGGGCGGGTTTTAGTGAACCCGCCGTGCCCGTTATAATATCAAACCGAACCCGCCCCATTACCAATGGGTACCGATTATTATTATCCATCGGGTTATCGGTTTCCCTGGTATCGGTTATCCCAATTAAAATCATCGTTGTACAACTCAACCTAAAAAAACCAAAACACCATAATATATTCAAAGTTTTAGAAGTTAAAGAAAGCGACTTCAATATTCGTAATGTTTGAAGATTAAAGAGTTAATGTGTCATGTGTGTAAGAATTAAAGCGTCAAGCGTAAGTGTTAATTTAATAGTTTGTAATTACCAAGATATATGCTATTAAGGAGTAGAGTAGAAAAAAAATATACAAGGTTAAGAGCTCAAAACTTATTAGGACCTTATATAAATTAGCAAAAAAAAGGGGTACAAATTCGGGTATACGGGTACGGATACGGGTACGGGTAAACGGGCGGGTATTACTAGAACCCGTATCAAAAGAAAAAAAATATATCTACCGAACCCGTATCCGCACCACGAACCCGCTTCGAACCCGACCCAACCGGTTGGGTTTGGTTTTCCCATCGGTTTCGGGTGCTTTTGACATCCCTAATAGAACCAAATGGGGCAAGACGACTTCTTAGAAAGATGCACAATAGGGCATAACTATGCTATGGAAAACCCCAATAGAGATCGTCATAAGGAAGAAGATGGCGGTAAGGAAGTCATGTAGGCACGACTTGAGTCTAGCTACAAGACTTATAAATAAAGAAAAGCGCTTCGTGGGAGGCAACTCATGCTTAATTGTTTGTTTGTTTTGTTTTTCAATTTTTGTTTGAGTGTTTATATATCTTTTTCATTGTTGTTTATTCCCATGTTAAACTTTGTGAAAATGCTTTATTTTGTTTTTAACCTCGTCTTAATTGCATATAAAGGTATTTTACAAAAAGATAAGTGTAGGGAAGATCACATATGTTTTTAAGAACATGAACATGAGATTAACGATAATTGAAATTGTATATATTTGTGTGTTTGTTAGAGTCAAATGATTGTATCGAGTCATAATGGATGTTTTGCATAAATTTTTCCAAGTTTTAACGAGGTAATTTTTCCAGGAAAACGCAGCAGACCAATTTTGTCGGGACAACTGACGGCGTCAGATTAACACTGACGACGTCGATGAAATGTGGAAACAGAATAACAGTTTCGTTTTCTGTGTAACTTGTAATTTTTGGAAAATTCCCAATTCTTAATTTTCCAGGAAAAAAATTGCAAACATCCATTCCACAAGCACTATATCTTACACGCTTTCTAGTTTAGATGTGTGTCATATATAGTTTTACCGCCGATTTTACGCGAAGTTTTCGTTTGTTTTCTTATAAGTGTGAAGGTTATATTAGACAAGAAGAAGAAACACATATTGGAAGAAGCACTTATTACTTATTCATTCTTCTTGGAGGAGGATTTAACCGCAACTTCATACATATCCTACCGAGCTAATCAGGGGAGTACTAGTTTCTTTCTATTTGACTTACCTTCCTTTATCATAAATTTGATACTTTCGGGGAACATTGGGGACAATGTTCACTTTAACTGTAAGGAGGAAGAATAAAACAGGAACTTAGAAACTATTCACTCACTTGATTATTTGTCATGTCCTTGGTAATTTTTGTAATAAACTAGGAGAAATATTTGTTAGGGCAATTTTAGCACCAAATTTAAAATATTTTATGACATTTACGAGCTAAACTTAAGTCTTAATAAAGCGTCTCATGGATAGGAATTATATGACTAGCACAAAAACCGTTTACCACTCAAATTCCACCCCAAATGTGAGGTTCGCCCCTAGATCTTTAGGAATAAAAGCATTCACCTTTAATGCTTGGTGAGTGTACCGATGTAACACCCCCAAAATATCGCAGCGGAAGATTGTGTCATTGGGGTGCTACTTCATAATACAAAGTACAAGTTATAGAAAACGGCCTCTAAATGAGACGTTTTGAAAAGTTACCATTCGATTAATGAAATCAGAGTTACAAACAATGAGGTCCCAAAGTATAATATATAAATGTTTATAAAATGATTCGAATGGTAAATACGAATGCATAAAGTCTTCAAAATATGTCGTGCGACTCTATGCTTCAAACTCTAGCTATCGCCTTATGACCTGAGATAAACATGCTAAAAGTGTCAACACAAAGGTTGGTGAGTTCATAGAGTTTGTTTTGAATAAGTTGAAAAGCCTTTAAAGAATGTTCACACAACAAAGGCATTGTAAATCCACTCAGTTCCAAGTTCTGCCCATACAAAACTTGCAACATGTGTGTTTACAACCCACTGCTAAAATATAGCACGTCAATCATGTATGCATGTATCATAGTAGTTAAAAGTATAAATGTTTTAAGTATGTAACTAGTATATTGACCACGCACACGTGCATCAAAACCTATGCAATTAGCCATGAGTCTCCACTTCATCTCCAGAAACCTCATGTGGGTATGTTGCTCACAAGGAGTGTAATAGCATTGGTTCTACTTCATCTCCGAAACCCAATGCATGTGTTGTACAAGGAGACTTATCATGCGGACGAGGGGACTGCTCCGTTTATGTTGGGAGACTTATCATCCGAACGAGGGGACTGCTCCGTGTATGTTGGGAGACTTTCAAGTTTAGTATAACATAATCAAGTATAACGCAATCAAGTATATAACGCAATCAAGTATAATGCAATCAAGTATAATGCAATCAAGTATAATGTTTTGAGTATTTGTAAAAGTAAAAGCAAGTAGTTGAGCATGTATCTCGCCCAAAAGTAATTTAAAACATATAAAAGTAGGGGCTATGAAACTCACCTTAATAAATGATATCACAACGTATAACGGAATCGATGGATATGCCTGGAAGTCTCTACGTATAACCTATAATATGATGTCAACTCTTAGGTTCGGAATAATGCCTAAGAAAACATGAACGAGCCTATATATGCCATTATATTGATCATGAAGTAGTATTTGTATGTTTGTTTATAGAAATGGTTTTAGTTTGGATATCTCGTACTACCGTTCGGGCCATAACAATTCGAGAGGTCATGCGAGAACGTTCGAGGAGCTAGGACACTTTAATTCGTAAATCCAAAGAACTCGTCAATCCGCTTACTCAAATGAACCCCTCACATGAAGTTCCCTAGTGTTGTAGTGCTCAATACGTAAAACATGTATTTTAATTACTTGATTATTTTATATATTAAGAGTTTATAAATACAATAAATAAACTAACAAAGTTTATAAGTATTTAAATAAGTTTGAGTTATATATATACTTACCTTAAAATAGAATGCTTGAGTATTATGGACAAATAAAATATTAACGGAGCTTCGACATAGAATTTGCAATCTTCGAAAACCCACGGCTATTAGAAGATTATAACAACGCCTTCTTGAGAACCCGAAGAAGAAAAGAAGATTATAACGACGTCTTTTTGGAGACTTGAAGATATTTGAAGATTATAACGACTCTTTCTTGAAAACTTCCAAGAACGAAGATCAAACGCTAGTTTTCTTCAAGAACACATGAATGTTCTTACAAGATCTATAAGAAATGCCTTAGGGTTTTAGGACTTTGATAGATAAAGAGAGGAGGGTGCAAGAAATTATGTATTTTTAGCTTGGTATTTATAGGATGAGAAAAATAGTTAACTACATATTAGGTTAAAAACTAACCATGGTTAAGTTATATACTTGGCAAGATCTTAGGAATGAATGGCCATGATCAAACCATGTGTCTAGGAGGCTTCCTTGAGAAGCCTCATGAGGAGCTTAAGAGTTTTGTTTTTTCATCTTGTGTTTACGGAGTGAGTTTTAGTCCCGAAAATCGCTAACGGTAAGTATTTAATTCATGAACCGTAAAATCGGGTATCGTAAAAATATAAAACTTATAGGAATGATTAAACTCATCATTATAATCCATCTAAAAATATAAAATGAGTGATAAGTCTTATTGGGTGCAAAAACGCTGCCTAAAGCTGGAAATACGGGGTCAAAAACGCGTAATTCGCAGTTTATCAGAAAAGAACGAAATTTCAGGGAAACGATCGTGATTTTTATTTAGAGTAGACTAAAATTAGTCTAAAAGTGATATGAGATGTCAAAATGTGATTTTTGTCATACGCGGGATAACTTTACAGTTATCGTGAAGTCTAAAAGTTACACGATTTAAGCAAAATGTAGAACGTACAAGATTAATTTCTTTATGGTCAAAGGAGGAGGAAATATGTTTGACTTTTCCAAAAATGTAAAAGTGTCAAAACATATTAGAAACACAAGTGAGAATCTTTAAGTCCGGATGTAAGTAGAATTGTTTAAAACGTAAGTTTAGTTTCGCATGTGAGGTTTATTTGGTAACATTAAAAGAAATCTTAAAATTCTTTAATTAATTATGAGTGATCTAAAATTAATCGATGCGGGAAAATTGTCGAGAGGCGGTTTTAGATTAAGTGGATGTTAAAATGGTGTTCACCAAAATGAAACTTTAAGACGATGTTTTCTTAATAACTTTTGCGAAAATGATCTTACGATTGTCGAACTCTCAGGTCATTACTAAAATAATTTATTTTACGAGAATGTGAAATAAAATTTTCGGGAGTGAATAGTAAAAAGTGAATAGTATCCATGAATAGTAAAAATGAATAGTGACCCGAAAATGCAAATTGTTAAAGTCTCTACCCCTTAAAAGGAACTTCGTCCCGAAGTTCTGTTGATGTTCACTACTTACAGTGTGCATAGTCTAAGGGATTACGTCAAAACTCATGTATATGGGTTTCTTATCTAATTAGGTACGTTGTTGTGACTATCGCGACTATTGCCCGTTCTAAAGACATACTCTCTTATGGCTAGGTTTGATGAAGCAAACTTTTCCATTCTCGAGCAAAACCCTCAAAAGACTTTTAGGTAACCGATTTTTACTTAAACTCACAACTCATCAAACAAGAACTGTCATGAGATTAGGCTAAATCGGTTTGAGTAACAACTTGATTCTAGCTTGATCTTTGCAACTCATCAAACAAGAACGTCACTACCGGATCAAACTGGAAACAAGTGGTTTGAAGAAAATCTTTGAAAATTTGGCTCGATTCGGAATTGCTTACGATATGAGACTACTACTCCCTTCATTGCATGATTCTTCCTAAATTAGACATAGGTGATCGTGCTATGTATAATTTAGAGTAACTATGCAATGCTTGGACTAATCGACTCATATGATGTTTGGTGTTTGATACCATAGAAATCTCTTAGGTGCTAAAATTACGAAAAAGTCTAAAGTGTGCAAGGCGATAGGGACGAAGGTAACGTATATAGTAGTTATAGTCTAGGCTCTAAATGCAACCTAGTTCTCTATAACCAATTCTCTGATACCAATCTGTAACACCCCCAAAATATCGCAGCAGAATATTGTGTCATTGGGGTGCTACTTCATAATACAAAGTACAAGTTATAGAAAACGACCTCTAAATGAGACGTTTTGAAAAGTTACCATTCGATTAATGAAATCAGAGTTACAAACAATGAGGTCCCAAAGTATAATATATAAATGTTTACAAAATGATTCGAATGGTAAATACGAATGCATAAAGTCTTCAAAATATGTCGTGCGACTCTATGCTTCAAACTCTAGCTATCGCCTTATGACCTGAGATAAACATGCTAAAAGTGTCAACACAAAGGTTGGTGAGTTCATAGAGTTTGTTTTGAATAAGTTGAAAAGCCTTTAAAGAATGTTCACACAGCAAAGGCATTGTAAATCCACTCAGTTCCAAGTTCCGCCCATACAAAACTTGCAACATGTGTGTTTACAACCCACTGCTAAAATATAGCACGTCAATCATGTATGCATGTATCATAGTAGTTAAAAGTATAAATGTTTTAAGTATGTAACTAGTATATTGACCACGTACACGTGCATCAAAACCTATGCAATTAGCCATGAATCTCCACTTCATCTCCAGAAACCTCATGTGGGTATGTTGCTCACAATGAGTGTAATAGCATTGGTTCTACTTCATCTCCGAAACCCAATGCATGTGTTGTCCAAGGAGACTTATCATGCGGACGAGGGGACTGCTCCGTGTATGTTGGGAGACTTATCATCCGAACGAGGGGACTGCTCCGTGTATGTTGGGAGACTTTCAAGTTTAGTATAACACAATCAAGTATAACGCAATCAAGTATATAACGCAATCAAGTATAATGCAATCAAGTATAATGTTTTGAGTATTTGTAAAAGTAAAAGCAAGTAGTTGAGCATGTATCTCCCCCAAAAGTAATTTAAAACGTATAAAAGTAGGGCCTATGAAACTCACCTTAATAAATGATATCACAACGTATAACGGAATCGATGGATAAGCCTGGAAGTCTCTACGTATAACCTAGAATATGATGTCAACTCTTAGGTTCGGAATAATGCCTAAGAAAACATGAACGAGCCTATATATGCTATTATATTGATCATGAAGTAGTATTTGTATGTTTGTTTATAGAAATAGTTTTATTTTGGATATCTCGTACTAACGTTCGGGCCATCACAATTCAGAGGTCATGCAGTAAACGTTCGAGGAGCTAGGACACTTTAATTCGTAAATCCAGCAACTCGTCGATCCGTTTACTCAATGAACCCCTTACATGAAGTTCCCTAGTGTTGTAGTGCTCAAAACGTAAAACATGTATTTTAATTACCTTATTATTTGATATATTAAGAGTTTATAAATACAATAAATAAACTAACAAAGTTTATAAGTATTTAAATAAGTTTGAGTTATATATATACTTACCTTAAAATAGAATGCTTGAGTATTATGGACAAATAAAATGTTAACGGAGCTTCGACGTAGAATTTGCAATCTTCGAAAACCCACGGCTATTAGAAGATTATAACAACGCCTTCTTGAGAGCCCGAAGAAGAAAAGAAGATTATAACAACGTCTTTTTGGAGACTTGAAGATATTTGAAGATTATAACGACTCTTTCTTGAAAACTTCCAAGAACGAAGATCCAACGCTAGTTTTCTTTAAGAACACATGAATGTTCTTACAAGATCTATAAGAAAGGCCTTAGGGTTTTAGGACTTTGATAGATAAAGAGAGGAGGGTGCAATAAATTATGTAGTTTTAGCTTGGTATTTATAGGATGAGAAAAATAGTTAACTACATATTAGGTTAAAAAATAACCATGGTTAAGTTATATACTTGGCAAGATATTAGGAATGAATGGCCATGATCAAACCATGTGTCTAGGAGGCTTCCTTGAGAAGCCTCATGAGTAGGTTAAGAGTTTTGGTTTTCATCTTGTGTTTACGGAGTGAGTTTTAGTCCCAAAATCGCTAACGGTAAGTATTTAATTCATGAAACGTAAAATCGGGTATCGTAAAAATATGAAACTTATAGGAATGATTAAACTCATCATTATACTCCATCTAAAAATATAAAATGAGTGATAAGTCTTATTGGGTGCAAAAGCGCCTAAAGCTGAAATACGGTCAAAAACGCGTAATTCAAGTTTATCATAAAAGAACGAAATTTCAAGGAAACGACCGTGAATTTATTTAGAGTAGACTAAAATTAGTCTAAAAGTGATATGAGATGTCAAAATATGGTTTTCATCATACGCTGGATAACTTTACGATTATACGTGAAGTCTAAAAGTTACGCGATTTAAGCAAAAATATAGAACGTACAAGGTTAATTTCTTTATGGTCAAAGGAGGAGGAAATATGTTTGAATTTTCCAAAAAATGTAAAAGTGTCAAAACATATTAGAAACACAAAGGTGCAGGAATCGTTAAGTCTGGATGTAAGTAGAATTGTTTAAAACGTAAGTTTAGTTTCGTACGTCGCAGGGTTTATTTTGTAACATTAAAAAGAAATCTTAAAAATTCTCTAATTAATTATGAGTGATCTAAAAATTAATCTGATGCGGGGAAAATTGTCAGAGACGGTTTTCGTTAAGCGGGATGTTAAAATGGTGTTCCGACAAAAATGAAACTTTAAGACGATGTTTTCTTAATAACTTTTGCGAAAATGATCTAACGATTGTCGAACTCTCAGGTCATTACTAAAATAATTTATCTTACGAGAATGTGAAATAAAATTTTCGAGAGTGAATAGTAGCCGTGAATAGTAAAAATGAATAGTGACCCGAAAATGCGAATTGTTACAACCGATAGTATAATAGATTCTAGAACTTGTTTTGTGATACATTCCGAGATCGCTAGTGAGACTACACTTGTGTACTTAGGAATAACTAAATGATAAGAGGCATTAGGATAACCCTTGTTTGAAACATGTATTATAATTACCTCTTCCACATTGGTTGAGTAATTTTCCCCACACCCTTGCGATATACTCACCTTTAGTACACGATACCCAAAGTTAACCCCTCAGAGCCTATCCTTTTCGCGGTTCTCGTGATGTTTCGGTTTTCCAGAATATCAATGAAGAGCATTGTTTACAATCCACCCCCAAATGTTACACCCAAATCACCTTAGCCTGCCTTGTATGCACTCATCTTTAGTGCATTATTGTTATCATTACTAAACCCTTAGTTCAATTATCTACTTACTTGCATGGTTGCAAAGTCGAGTCATGTCATTTGTATACTGATTTTGGGACGATTGGGACTCATGGGTTAAAGTAATATTTTATGGAGTAACAGAAAGAACGATAAATTCAAATTCCCTTTGTCTACGTAATTAAATACTCCAAGTGTTTTGATCTTTTCAAATCGGGTCAATTAGTGTTAGTTAAATAAAAACTCAAGTGTAGGGATGCTCCTATAAATCCCTTTATTTTGATGTTATCGTAAAGGATGGTAGAGTAAAAATGTATGAAAAAAAATGAAAAAATGAGAAAAACATACAGGCTACCATCCTACATCTATCTTTATGTTTATGTTTTTAAGTTTATGTTTTTGTTTTGTTTCAAGTTATCTAGTGTTAGTGAGTCGAGTCTTGGCTTAGCAACGCCACACTATACATGCTTGTAACATAATATTTTTGACTTGCCACCACTAAATATCCCCTATCCAACAAAACCCTTTACTTCCCTAACCCTAAGCATAACGTTACAACCATTGTAAAGACCTCTTATATAGTTATTCCTAGGTGCTTATGCCAAAGCGGTGGAGGTTTGATTTAGTCTCAAGCCTATGGTAATCTCAAGCCTATGGTAATCTCAAGCATATGGTAATGAGTGTTTATCTTTCATTTCCATTCATATTATATTTCATATAAACCCGTGAGATGAGAGAATCCAAACACTAATTGTGAGGTGCTAGTATATAATTTACGTGCTTGTTATGACTATTGTGGCGCTTCTACTTGTTGTAGACTATCTTAAACCAATGCTTCATGCCCCCTAACTTATAAATTGATTGGCCTAAAGCACATTTGCTTGAGGACCAGCAAATTCCAAGTGTAGGGATATTTGATAATGATTTAAAATATACGTTTTTAGGGGTCATTTAAGCCCTAAATCAACACATTTTATATCCGTTACTACTTAAAATTGTACCTTTTCACATTTTAGGTCTTTTGAAAGCAAAATGCTGGAATGAAGCATATTTGGACGAAAAGGAGCGAAAACATGAAGAAAATGGCAAAGTCAAGATCAAAGGTACTCCAGCAGCACCTGACGGCGTTCAAGCAAAGGGCGACGTCGTCCTTCTATAGAAGTTTTGATCAAAATACAAGCGACAGCTCAGGTGAAATTCTGGTTCTAAAGCATGACGACGTCACGCCTAAACTCTCAAGGCGCCACTTACAATTTCCACACGACGCCCAAGAACCAAGCTCGAGGACGTCCTTCATGAAGACTGACAGCGACACACACATCAACTGACGCCGTCCCAACGATGACTTGGCCCAAACGAAACCATAATGACGACGTCACTAGCAAAAGCTGACGCCGTCACACATGTAAATCTATATATAGAATTCGATTTTTCTGTTTTAGAGAGGTAGAACTTTGGAGAGCAAACCCTAATTCAGTTGTTGTCCGACTTGGACAGTATTCTAGGGTCCCATACCCTATTTTACATCACAAGATAAGTTTGTTTATCCATTTTATCATTATGTCTACCCCATGTTCAATTGTATGTGTGTATGCTTGCTTGTCTAACATGAGTAGCTAAATTATCCTTGTGTTTGCTTAGATCTATGAAACCTAGTTGTTAATTATGGTTAGGTTGTCTCTTGTCTTAATTGGTAGACGCTAGAGTAAGGAAACCTGGCTTATTCTTTAATTGTTGCGAGCTTGAATGCCCTAAATAGCAAAAAAGCTTAAGAGTGCAATTAGGCCATTCGTTATGTTTATTGTGTGAATTGTAGCTTAAGGATAGTAGAGTATTCGGCGGAGATATCATTGTACTCGTCGATCCCGGGTAGTCTAGAGGAGAGTTGCAATTAATAGAACTAGGGAATTAGGCACCACCCTACAACCAAACGGAATACAATGCACCAATTAAGATAAAGGATGTGACATTTCAACCGACTAATAAGAGATAACTAAGGAGTAAGAACATCTAAGTAAACACATCTTTAATCATCATAAGAGCACACTTCAATTAAGCATAATCTATCCATAGTTAAAGTAGTTAATTAGTAAGTAGTTATAAAAGTAGTAGAAATTGGTAGAAGTACCACCCCCACTCTTATACCCCGAGATATTTACCTTGCTTTCTAAAAAACATAAAAAAAGATTAAAAAGAATCTCCCTCAACCTCACATTCTCGTCATATATCTCTTTCTAACATTCCTATTCCCTTAGAGAACGAATAAATCCCTTGGGCTTACCACATACTCCTCCTCCCATATTAAATGTCAGGTTTGACTTTTCTAAGTCTTTCTTTCTTAACTTTGACCAAAATATTTTTGTTGTGTTATATAATATTTGGTGCAAAATATATGAATAGATTGAGTTTTAAATGTATTTTCACTACGTACTATTTTTATCTAATACTATATAACACAATAAAAAATATTTAAGGTCAAAATTGTAAAAGAAATACTTGAAAAGTCAAACCTAGACATTTAATATGGGACGGAGGGAGTACTACGCTACAACGATTAGGTTCACTGCTTAGAAGGCTGAAAAACTTGCTCGTAGAAAAAGAAGTCTTCTCGACCCTGAACTCACGCATCATGTAACTACGGTAACACATTTTTTTTCAAAAGTATGACACAAAGAATCCGGTATATAGTTATCACTTTTTTATTGTCGAATCACTTAAAATCGTGAATAATAAACTAATCTATGTCTATCTATAACTTAAAATAATGTTTTGTGTTATAAAAATCATTTATTTTATTTGCGTCTTTTTTATCATAAATCTTGAAACACTATTTTTCAAAAAGAAAAATAAGTAGTTTGATCATAAATCTTGTATAAGTTTATAAATAGTTAAAGTTTACTAGCACTAAAGATAATGGGTAAAGACAAACTAAAAAGCTGAGATAAACCAAAGGGCTTCTGGTTTAGCGGTATGGAAGTTTTACTTTCTTAGGCAAGGTTTTAAGTTCGAGTCTTGTCTAGGGCGATAGGGGTTTCTTTCCGCATGCGTAAAGGGAAAGGTGTCATTGCTTTCGGGTGGACCCAACCGATTGTGTGGGATCGCACGCATTTCGGGCTAGGAGCCATGTAGCCACAATTGCCGTTAAAAAAACAATGACCAAAAATACAACCTCATAAATAAAAGTAAAAGAAAAATTATTAAATATTTCTTCCGTAATTGTTTCTCATCTCTACTATTTCTTCCCATTTTTGATAAACACCATTTCTCAATCATCGATCCTTTATATCAAACGATAAATTATCGTCAACAACACTACCAAAACCTTCACCAAGGTGGTTTCTTGCATAAATCTAAGGTAGGTTCCTTAAAGATAAATAAATAACTTCTAAAAAAATTTCGTTCTAAGGTTTTCTTCCGGGAACCACCTTGTTACAAGGTAGAGTTTGGACGGTTGGGTTGGGGTGGGGTGGGGGGGGGGAGCACCCTCCAGCCCCCTACTGGCTCCGTCACTAGGTTACAGCTAGTGGTGGTGAGCGGTGCACGAGTGGGTGTGAGTTTGATGGTGGAAGTGGATAGGCTTGAAGTTGGTTTGGTGGTAGTAAAGCTGTAGGGTAGCACATATAGGGTGGTGGAGGGTCACAGGATTACGGTGGTGGTGATGTGTCACGATGATACACCAAATTTTGGTCTTTAGTGATATGAGATGGAAATGAATATGTATTTGCAATGATGGGGTTGATTTTGAGTATAAAAATGGGTGATAGTGACGAATTTTCATATCTAGCCGCCACCATGAACCACCTTGGTGATAGTGACCAAAAATTAGTGGTGGTTGATGCAAGAAACAAAGATCAGTGCATTACAAAGGAATCAAACGAGAATTTTAAAAGGGCAGAGACCAATGTTCTGCTGTTGTTTTATTTCAGATAGTGTTTTTTAAACAATGAAAAGGTGTCCTCCCATTAGAAGTGATGGAGGTTATTTATACAATGATTAGAGACTTTTGGAATTTTAAAAACGGACAATGACTTTTGGAATTCTAATCTCCTGCACTATCCATGACATCATACTCCCCGCTAAAAGAAGATTAGCCTCGAATCTTGTGGACATTATGGATCTCTTCCAACTCGTTGTCTCGTAACATATGGGATAAATCGCTACATTGAAGGTTCCGAAACATTGTATTCACCGTAGTTCAATCTTGTATGCGTTGTCATTAATCCTTTTAATACTCGAAATGGTCCATCTGCACGCGGTTGTAATTTTCCAAACCTACCAGCTGGGAAACGTTCCCTTCCGAGTCGAATCCACACCATGTCTCCCTCTTTAAAACGTATAAAAGTAGGGGCTATGAAACTCACCTTAATAAATGATATCACAACGTATAACGGAATCGATGGATATGCCTGGAAGTCTCTACGTATAACCTAGAATATGATGTCAACTCTTAGGTTCGGAATAATGCCTAAGAAAACATGAACGAGCCTATATATGCCATTATATTTGCTTCTCAATATGTTCTCAGACTTGTTCATGCACCTGTTGAACATGTTGTGCATACTCTTCACCAAAGCATGACTGAACTGTTTATGGGTTGTTAACGGTGTGAGGTCGAGTGGGGTGATGGGGTTCACACCGTTCACGACTTCAAATGGTGTTTTGCCTGTTGTTCGACTATGTGATCGATTATACGCAAATTCAGCCTGTGGTAGCACTAAGTCCCATTGACGCGGATTTTCTCCGACCAAACTTCGCAATAAATTACCCAAGCTTCGGTTCACGACTTCAGTTTGTCCGTCTGTTTGTGGATGATGTGATGAACTGAACTGGAGCTGCATTCCCATCTTGCGCCATAAGGTGCGCGAAATGACTCACAAACTTCACATCACGGTGCGAGGTGATTGTTTTAGGTACACCATGTAATCGTACAATTTCTGCAAGAACAAACGAGCTACTTGAGATGCATCAAACGTCTTGTTACAAGGAATGAAATGGGCCATTTTGAGAATCGATCCACCACCACCATAATTGAATCTTTATTCCTTTGTGTTCGAGGTAGCCCTAGAACAAAATCAAGACTTACATCCACCCACGGGCTCCGGCACGGTAATGGTTGGTACAAACCCGCATTGGTACTTGGTTTTAGCCACTCGACACATACGACACCTTTCCACAAACCTTGCTATGTCACGCTCCATTCGTGGCCAATAAAAATGCTCGCTCAACCAAGTAAGAGTCTTATCTACTCCAAAATGACCAGCTAAACCCCCGGCATGGCCTTCCATTATAATCAACTCTCTTAACGAGCATTTGGGAATGCAAAGTCTGTTGTCTTTAAAAAGAAATCCATCTTGCAGAACAAATCGTTGGTAAGGCTGATCTTGACATTTCTTCCATATCACCGCAAAGTCAGGATCATCACCATAAAGCTCCTTAAATATTTCGAACCCTACAACCTGGACTTGCATTGTTGAAAGTAGTGTTTGCTTTCGACTTAACGCATCAGCAACTTTGTTAAGGGCTCCTGCCTTATGCTTAATAGAGAAACTGTAGGCTTGCAAGAACTCAACCCATTTAGCGTACCTTGGCTTCAACTTATGTTGTCCGTTAATGTATTTTAATGCTTCATGATCAGAATACAAGATAAATTCCTTTGAGACAAGATAATGGTGCCAATATTCTAAGCTACGAACTATTGCATAGAATTCCTTGTCGTATGTGGAGTATTTACGCCTGGTATCATTCAACTTTTCGCTAAAAAATGCTATGGGCCGACTCTTTTGACTAATTACTCCACCAATCCCAACCCCTGATGCATCACAATGAACTTCAAATACTTCCTCAAAATCAGGTATTATTAACACAGGAGCCTCGGCTACCTTACTTTTCAATAAACTAAAGGCCGCTTCAGCTTCTTGTGACCAACTAAACTTGCCTCCTTTCATACACTCAGTGATTGGTGAAATAATGGTGTTGAAGTTGCGAATAAACCTTCGGTAAAATGACGCTAGACCATGAAAACTACGGATTTCGTGAATGTTTGTTTGTGTATTCCAGCCAACAATGGAGCTTATTTTTGCAGGGTCCATTCGAATACCTTCTTTAGAAACAATATACCCCAGAAACAATACCTCATCAGTAAGAAAGTGGCATTTCTTGTTGTTAACATACAACTTTTGTTCTCTTAATATTTCAAAAACCTGTCGCAAGTGGTATAGGTGAACTGCTAATGTGGTACTATATACCAAAATTTCATCGAAGTAAACAACCACAAACTTGCCAATAAAAGATCGAAATACTTGATTCATCAGTCGCATGAAGGTGCTTGGTGCATTGGACAACCCAAATGGCATTACCATCCACTCGTATAAACCATCACGAGTTTTAAATGCCGTCTTCCATTCATCCCCGGGTCGGACACGAATTTGATGATAGCCACTACGTAGATCGATCTTTGAGAAGACACTTGCTCCATTTAACTGATCAATTAGATCATCAAACCGTGGAATTGGAAAACGATATTTAATCGTTATTTTGTTGACTGCACGGCTATCGATACACATCCGCCATGACCCATCTTTCTTAGGAACTAAAAGTCTTTGCATCGCACGGGCTCATACTCGCGAATGGCACCTTTCTCCAACAACTCTTGCACCTGGCGTTTCAACTCATCATGTTCTTGAGGGTTCATTCGGTAGGCAGCTTTGTGGGGTATGGCGGCACCCGGCACAAAATCAATGCAATGTTGTATGTCCCTCATGGGAGGTAGACCAGAAGGTAATTCTTTAGGCACTACATCAGCAAACTCTTCAAGAATCGATATCACCTGAGATGGAACATGAAAGTCTCCTTGATTAGACTCCACCACAACAAGGGCAAACACATCAAATGATTCCGGTATCTCGCCATAAATTCTACTCGAGACAAGAGTTGATTCTTCGTTTCCTTTTGCAAATCATAAGGTCCAAGAATAATGAGAACTCCATCTTTTGAAAGGTATAGGTATTTTGAACCTATCATGCTTCGTCTTAAGATCAAATTGCCACGGCCTACCGAGTAAGATATGACACGCATCCATTGGAACCACATCGCACCAGACCTCGTCTTTATAATTTTTTCCAATTGAGAATTTTACCAGACACCGTTTGGATACCTTTTCTTCATTCCCCTTTCGAAACCAGGACAATGTATAAGGGTGAGGATGATGTTCGGTTTTCAGTCCCAACTTACTAACCATTGTGTCAGATACAACATTCTCACAGCTACCACCATCTATAATAATGTTACAAATTTTACCTTCACGTGTGCAACGGGTGTGAAATATGTTATGTCTTAACCACGATTCATCCTGTTTTACCACTGCACTCATGGTTCGCTTAATTACCAGTTACTGACATGTGTCGGCATATGTTATGACATGTGTCGGCATATGTTATCTCTTCTTGGTCCGATGTCATCTTCTCATGCTCATCATCATACTCGTCAAACACAGGGCCATCATCTTCTTCAACAAAAGTAACCATCTTTTTATTTGGACAGTCGTTGGCAAAATGCCTGAGGCCTTGACACTTATAACACCGTTTACTCGTTAATGACCCTCCTCCTTATCGGAATTAGGATTATAAGTTGATGTCTTTGGAATTTCGAGTCGGGTTTGCACTTGAGCTTGCAATTTTCTTTTCCGTGTCGGGCCTCGTAAAACGACACGAGAAGCGAGAATTGGTAGTGTTACCTTTTTTTTCAGTTGTGATTCCACCTTTCGAGCTAACCGGCACACATCATTATAAGACCAATAATGTTGTAGCTGAACAACATCAGATATTTCGGGCTTTAACGCGGCCAAATAACGAGCAATAGTCTCTTCATCTTCCTCAACCACATCCCAACGTAGTCTCAAACGATCAAACTCGCTAGTGAATTCTTCCACCGAGATGCTTGTTTGTTTATAATTATGATACTCAATGAAAGCTTCAGCGATATTGTACCAAGTAAAAATTTAGCCATCGTTTTTTTCATCTTACTCCAGTTCACTATCTTAGCTTTACCTTCTCGACACGTTGTTTTATGACGTGTTCCCACCAAATCGAGGCATTCTTTTTAGCTTAATTGCCACTAATTTTACTTTTTGTTCATCACTTAGGTTTTTAATATCAAAAACTCGCTCAACTGTGTGTAACCAATCAATAAACTCATCGGGATGCGATTTACCTTCAAAGTCAGGGATGTCGACTTTCACACCAAGGTTCTGAGGAAAGTTGTAACGTCCCGGCCTGAAACGACGATCTCTATCGGGCCGATGAACCCCCCATGGGTTTTCATCTTCCTCATTGTTGCTCTCGGTTGAGTCGATGTCTGATCCCTCACTTTCTTCTTCATCGCGATAAGCCTCGCGAAAATCATCCAACTGGCGTGCAGGCAAGCGTTCCAATTCTCGGATTCGCCTTCCTTGAGTGCGATCTCGAGATCCCGCCGGTCCCTACGATTTGGTCGTGGTTCATTCTCATTGCGGTCGGCACTTGACGAGGTTGCCCGCGCGATATCCACCTCGGCGCCTCGACGACCACGGGGTTGTTCTTACGCCATCAATACGATTCAAAGCAACCAAAAGCTCCGATACCAATATGATGCAAGAAACAAAGATCGATGCATTACAAAGGAATCAAACGAGAATTTTAAAAGCGAGACCAATGTTTGTTGTTGTTTTATTTCGATAGTGTTTTTAAACAATGAAAAGGTGTCCTCCCATTAGAAGTGATGGAGGTTATTTATACAATGATTAGAGACTTTTGGAATTTTAAAAACGGACAATGACTTTTGAAATTCTAATCTCCTGCACTATCCATGACATCAGTGGTGAATAATGGTGATGTGAGCTTTGTTTGTAAGCTAGATTTGTAATTGTGTGTTTGAGAGTTTTGGTGTGTTTAAGCTTAGCAGTAAAATTTGGTTTGTTCATAAGATATAGAGAACAAAAGTACAAAAAAAAAATAATAAATAAATAAATAAAGTTCAAAAAAGTACAGAGTGTTACAGCAAGTCTTGGTTAAAAGATTAAAAAAGGAAAAAAAAAAAAAAAATAAAAAATTAGACCACCAACGTAATATTTTTAAAAGAGTAAATTGCAAAAATCGTCCTTGTGGTTTAGCCAATTGCGATTCGTCCCTTCATCGTTCAATAAGTGCAAAATGGTCTGATTTGGCTTTGTTTGTTCGATTTTAGTCCTTTGACTTAATCGCCGTTAGAAGGACTCCGTTAGTATATTTACACTTTAGCCCTTTTGACTAACCAAGCGTTAAAGACCCATCCTTCAAACCACAAGGACGATTTTGCAATTTTTTTCGAAAAAAAAAAAAAAAAAACCTACGTTTTATTTTTATTTTTTGAATATTTTCTCGAAAATGTTTTTTATGAAAAATGTTTTATATAAAATGTTTATATAAAACGCTTATAAAAAGTTTTATATAAAAGTTTTTATATAAAGCTTTATATATAAATGTTTTATATAATAATATTAAAAACTTTTTATATAAAACGCTTCATATAAAACAACATTTTTATATAAAAACATTTTCAAAAAAAAAAGTTACTTGACGATAAAATTATTTAAAAATATATCGAATAAAACGGATAAAAACGGACAAAACGTAATTTTTCCCGTTTTATCCATTTTGTTCGCTTTTATCGATTTTATCTGTTTCATCCATTTTGTTTGTTTTCTTTTACTTTTTATCTGCTTTTCTTACGATTTTGTTTGTTTTTATTCGCTTTGGTTTGTTTGTGCCTTTTTCTCACGTACATTTATTTATATAAAAGTGTTTTATATAAAAACGTTTTATAAAAAGTTTTATATAAAATGTTTTATATAATTGTTTTATATATAAAAGTTTTATATAAAAAGTTTTTATATTAAACATTTTATATAAAAACTTTTTATTAAACATTTTATATCGACTTTTATATATAAAACATTTTATATAAAACAAACAAAATCGTAAGAAAACAAATAAAAGTAAAAGAAAACAAACAAAATGGATGAAAGCAGATAAAATCGAGATAAAACGAACAAAATGGATAAAAGCGGAAAAAATTACGTTTTTGTCGCTTTTATCCGTTTTGTTCGATATGTTTTTAAATAATTTTATCTTCAAGTAACTTTTTTTTCGAAAATGTTTTTATATAAAAAGTTTTATATAAAATGTTGTTTTATATGAAACGCTTTATATAAAAAGTTTTTAATATTATTATATAAAACATTTATATATAAAAGCTTTATATAAAACTTTTTATAAACGCTTTTATATAAAACATTTTATATAAAACATTTTTATAAAAACATTTTCGAGAAAAATATTCAAAAAATAAAATAAAACGTAGTTTTTTTTTTTTTCGAAAAAAAATTGCAAAATCGTCCTTGTGGTTTGAAGGATGGGTCTTTAACGTTGGTTAGTCAAAGGGCTAAAGTGTAAATACTAACGAGTCCTTCTAACGAGTTAAGTCAAAGGACTAAAATCGAAGCAAACATGCAAATCGGACCATTTTGCACTTATCAACGATGAAGGACGAAATCTGCAATTTGGCTAAACCACGCGACGATTTTGCAATTTACTCTTTTTAAAATGATGGACTAACAACACAAGATTTCGCGTTCTTAGATGTCATATGAAATCCCGACACTTTTACACGGACCAACATTGTGTAATTTACTAAAAAAAAAGTAGAATAATCTATATTATTTGACATAAATTGAAATTTATACTTATCAATAACGATGCACAGTGACCATACAAAAAATTAAGTACAGCAAATATACACAGAGAGATCCGGACCCCTACACGAACTGTGTAATGGGACTACATATTGGTAGCTGGTTAGGGGCCAAGTGGTTCGTTTTAAAAACAATCCAAAAAGACGCCAAGTCGTTCATTTACCGTTTATACTTTCTTTACAAAAAGAGAAAAAGAAAACAGAAGTACAAAATATTAAAATTAAATAAATAAAATAAATAAATAAATAACGTATAAAATGAAATCATCAAATGAAAGGATAACTAACACCAAAGTATAAAGGATGAGAAGATAATGCATACAAATACCCTCAACAAAGAAGCAGCTCCTACAGTTTAATCAGGCAATGTAAGAGAACACACAGGTTTGTGTATGCTATTTTAGCCATTTCAGCTCCTTAACCCAATTCTGACTCATTTATTAACTGGTGGCATGTTTTCTAAGAGTTTGAGTCAAATATTGTTTCGCAAAAGCATATGCAACTCCAATTAAAAAAGGACTATTTGGTACCAACTTTTATTATATTGATATTCCGCTTACAAATTAGAACCTTCTCGGAGTCACTCACATTGCCAAAAATGTTCTTTAAGGTCTCATTACATTACCGGTTTCTCCTAAAGCAATTAAGGAAGAACAGCCATGACATCTGTCGCTCGTAGAGCAATGTACTCTGTACCATCACTCCCTTTAAAATCATTACCAGCATATTTTGAGTAAAGAACAGTGTTCCCCGGAGACACCGTGAGCTCTTTTCTGTTTCCTTCTTCGTCTAATGGACCAGGTCCCACAGCAATAACCTGCACCCGCAAGACAAAACAGACATGGTTAAACCTAACCGTGACTACCACAAGTTGTTTAAATTTAACGTGTCACATTATGTACAGACCCTCAAGCATTAGTGAATATATACATATCTTGAATTTTTTGTTTATCACTCACCGTGCCAGTGGAGGGTTTCTCTTTGCTTGATTGTGTTAGCAACAAGCCACCAGCTGTAGTTTGCTCAGCCTCCGTAACCTATTCAAATAATTTCAATGATTTGAGATTTCAAGTAACACCTAAGACAACTAAATATAAGGTCAAAACTAAAGGTGTAGAATGGCCAGGTTAACATGTCAAAACAGATTTAATGCCTGAGAAGACAGGCCAGCATTGGTTGGGGCTCTTTTGAAGTTTACTGGTAATAACATTACGTATGATTATGACAATTCAACCATTATTATTGAAGAAAACCAATTTAAATGGTTGAAAACATTTTGAGTGACTTTCAGCCATACAACATGTTTCACTTTTAAGTATGTTCTTTATGTTTGACCCATTCACCATTAGAGATAGATCTAAAACAATCACCTTAGATTAACTAAATGGGTTAAAACTGAATCATCCAGCTAACAAGAAATGCTAGACAAGAGATTGCTACCCAAGCTACTGCAAGAAGCATATTATTCTTTGCCATTCCATCAAAGTACTTGTAGAGTGCTACAACTGGCAACACTCTATTAAACAACTATGAAGTGTAAGAGCGCCGCATTGCCTATACTAACTGTTTAAGTGTTAACCATCTGGACATTAAAAAATAAGACTCACGGTATAAAAAATATGAAGACCTATCAAACTATTAACTGTTTGAAACCATACCACTATATTGAGTTTAAGAGTACCGCTATATTAATCAACAGTTAATTGTTTGAGACCAGCTGAAGTTGCTTCAGCAGTAAAATCTAAGAGTTATCAAACTAAGTACTTGAGTTCTACACTCTTAACCACAAAGCAAGATACATACGATATTCAAGCAGAGTTAAAACAAAATGGCTCCCAACCCTTTGATGAGTGCCACAATGGCTATCTGTGCTACTGTAATGTGCTGAATTTCAGATTTATGATTCTTCCATCTTGATGGGATGAGATTTTAATGATCATACAATAAAACCCCAAGTCCCAGCCTTTCCAATAGAAAATGAATCATTTTCTAGTTACAAAGGGCGATGGTGAGATCAATATAAAGCCCTTCAATACATGAGCGCGATAAAATCATAAAAAGAGTTCACTCTTCATATATCTTTAAGGTGATGTTTGTTTACCACAGCTTGATCGGAAATAACAGGATGGCTCATCATTTAAGTTTATCATGCTTTTGGATATACAAACATGTTACCGTCAATATGTACAAGTTAAGTTATCAAGTATTTCATTTATATTTTTAATTCAAACTCAAGTTTGTGAAACGCAAAACACAACACTAGTCAAGTAATAAATATTTAAGGCATTGAATCTTATTCACCAACACGAAGATTCCAAGAAGGTGCAAACCTTGATTAGAACTCTGTCATTAAGGGGCTTCAAATCCTTCACATCATCCGTCTCAAGAATACCAACAATATCATCCTCCTTTAGTAAGAGATGCTTTGCACCATTGAACTCAACCTCTGTCCCAGCATACTTGGAATATACAACTGGTGTACCAGTCTGAAAAATAAATAAAAATAAAATAAAAAATGATAGCTTTTAAGCATCGCTGATCAAACCAATCTAATATATAAGTAACAATATGCTTCTGAAATATGAATTACCTTCACATCTACTTCCACCTGTTTCAGACCAACTGTCCTGCCTTCTCCAACAGCAACAACCTCACCTCCTTGAGGTTTTGATTGTGCTGTTGTTGGCAGCAATATACCACCTGCACTCTTCTCCTCGGCGGCGTTAATTTTCACCAAAACTCTGTCACCCAACGGCTTCAATGTAGTGTACTGCAAGACAAAAAGAAGATGAGCATCATGAAAGAAATTTTGAACGCAGCACACATTGAATTTCCATGTTTTTACGGTACACGCGGATCATACAATACTCAAATATACAAATCTAGGAGGCTGGGAAAGAATCAGCCTATGCCTTTTTATTGCATCAAAATAAAAAGAAAAAAAGTAAAAAAAATGAGAAGGCAACATGTAAGGACCATTACTAGATCCAAATGGTAAAACGTAAGAAAGAATAGATGCTCGAAGTAACAAGAAAATGAATTGGAGAACCTCGGATGTTGTACGAAAGCTTTAAATCCAAGAATCAGATAGGGTGGATATTTCAAACTTGAGAACAGTTGTAAAAAAAAGAGGAAAGAAAGACCTTGAAGCTAAATGAAAACATGAATGCCCAATTGAGATTTGCGATTGATTATGAATATGACTACCTTGCCGAATTATAGAACAAGCTTACTATTTAATGAAAGTGAAACTAAACAAATGTGATACATGTAACTAACTTTTTGTTGTAAAATAATTGTGTTGTGTTACCAATCACCCACACAATTACAAGTAAACGATAACAAACTGATAATATCAAATGACAACAAAATAGAATAATAGATATGTTAAAGTAAAATAACCTGGTAAGGTAAAATACAGCAAAAACATTCTAAAGAAAAGCAAAGCAAGTGTTGTGATGAAAAAAATACAATGTATTTGAGCTAATCTATAATATGTATGTATGTAATAAGAATAATATCTAAAGGAAGGTTGAAATACAACCTTAGGGGCAACAGTTGTAGCAGCTTTAACAACAAGTCCACGACGGTTGAGGGTCATTCGAAAGGAAACTGAAGAAACCTTGACCGATGATGGTCTCAGACCTAGAAAACAAGGCAAATAAACACTTGCAACAGTAGCACCTGCCATTGCTCAATCTACCAATACACACACACGATATAAACTTATTATTAATGTCTTGAAATGTAGATTAATTGTAAGAATTGAGAAATTACCGAATTCAGATGCTTGCTTTGGTACTTGGTAGATACTGTAGATGAGTAAGAGGATAACGAAACCCTAGATATCAACTGGTCATTCTACAAGGTTTTTATATCGTCTATACGACGCAGTTTTGTCCAATTTCCCAAATTAACTCTTCACTTTCCAAAAGGTTTTAATCGGGTATGTATACGTTAGTTTAAGCAGCGTAAAAAAAACGAAATTAAAGCAATTGTATGATTGTGATATAATGTTAGAGATGCTAAATTGTTACATAGCACATCGCCTTTAGACAAGAAAATAAAAACTCATTCATTTAAAAAATTCAATTATTTAAAAGTTATAAACATATATACTAATACTAGTAGGGTACCCGCGCGTTGCGGCGACGGATACCCTGAATTTAAAATTATGGACGTGTAATTTTTACGATTATACATATTCCGTGACAATAACTTTACGGATGATGATAGTTTTAAGTTGGAATAACGTTAAGCAATAACAAACTATTTCATATAAAAATAGTAGGGTACAAGAGTGATACAAATACAAATCTGCAATATAAAGACGATAATCCATAATATTATAGAGGTGTGCGGTCAAAGTTGTTCAAATCGCCTTATAGTAAAAAATATCTAATAATAGACAACTCTGATAAATTTTGACGGCGAATGATTTTGTTTTGCCAAACTGTATTTGTAACGTTAAAAAATCCTATATGAATGGTTACATAGTATCACTTTTATTTGTTTATGTATATGTGCCCTGCCTTCTATATCAAGTTTACATTTTTATATCGTATGAGTTTGGAGATGATCATTCATGTCACATGGTACATGTATGGGTTTGGAGTCATTTTTGCACTTTGAAGAGAATGCATTTTAGTGTACTTGGTTTTCAACTGTTTTTTTTTTTTTTTTTTGCCATTTTTATCTTTTCTTATCCTTCTTTTCTCTTGATTCTAATTACAGAGATTTCAATTTTTTTTGAACTTACACAAAACGAAAAACATCAAAAGGAAATAAAAGCCTTTATAATAAGTAACCCAACAATTGGCGTAGGCATGCATTTTCAATGTTGTCAAAATGCAACATCTTGCCTTCCATAGAACTTCCTATATTACATGTTTTTTCACAAAGCAAATGAACCATGGGTGTTTTGATTTTTCATCAACTTGGGAGAAACATCGTTATGGCATCACTTTAAAATCGAATAAGAGGTTCTTTTATAATGTGAACGGATAACATTTTGTAAGTAAAAAAAATACCACATAGCGTACGTAAATAACATAAAAAAATTAATACTTCAAAACACTAAGCTTCTTTCTCAACATTGGCTTTATTTCTTGAGCAAATAACCCGCTTACTTTTAACGATGAAAACTCGATCAATTAGCTCTTCTTTACTTTGCACTCTTCACTGTTTCATACTCTTCACAGAGAATCGTAGCATGAGGTCTTTTTCTACCCATAAAATAAGGAAATTGTAGTAAAGAAGAATAAACGATTACTAAACATTATTAAATAGTTTATTTACCTCATCATCCGAGGTATTAACGATAAATTTTTCATCCCATTCGAGTATAGTAGCTTCTATTCCCTTTTATGCTTTTTCAACAATCACCGAATCCCTATTTTTTTTAAAGAAAGGCAGCATAACATTAACACAACAAAACATTACAAATAAAGGCATCCAAAGCCCATCAACAAGACGATTATAGGAGGCGGACAAAGAAACGACCCAACCATGAGGCAACAAACAATTACATTATGCAAATAGGACAAAAGAAAACAAAAAACCACAAGGAAAAAAAAGACCCAACCAGTGCAACCATATCACTGACATGCCACAATATACTATCCAAATGAATATACCACATGACCAACCAACTTTATATGACAACTTGATTTTAGTCGTTTATTGTTCATACTTTTTTTATTGCTATTCTTTTGGGTAAAGCCCAAACGTTTCTCTTGACCATGTTAAGTATAATGCGTTTTTTTATTTTCTTTATTATCCCAAAAATACGTTTATCGTTTACATATGGTCATGGTCACTAAATAAATATTCAATTAGTTAATGAATGTCGCATGTTATTGAATGGCTTACTTTTTTGTGAGGCAAATGTTTTATAAGTATTCAATACGTCTACTTTGTTTATATTAAATCACATTGAATTTTTGTTTATAAACATGAAGAGAATCTTTGTTACGGTGTTTATTTTCTTGTATACTAAATCACATAATAATGTATTAGTCTATACTATACATAATATTGACTTATGGCTTGTCAATTTTCTTTTAAAGAAATGTTTTTTGTTTTAAAAATTTTAACACTTCTTTATTTAGAAAGTCCTAAACTGTAACACCCCCAAAAATGGTTTGCAGCGGAAGAAAAAGTTTTTGGGATGCTACTCAGTTGGATCATAACACAAGCGAAAAATAATAGCTTTTTCGTAAAATATTTCATTTATTGTAGTAAAATAAAGTTTACAAAGTTGAATTGTTGTGAAAATGGTTCATTAACAAAATGTGGTCCCCATTTGTAAATCGTAGTCATCTACCATACGTCACGCCAACGCCAAGCGCCACTTCGAGTTAGCTATCGCTTTTCATCCCGAAAATACATGCTAAAAAGTCAACACAATGGTTGAGTGAATTCATAGGTTTAGTAATAAAGCGGTTGATCACAAGATTTTCAAGTTTAAAGAAGCCATGGGCACGTTGTTATACGCCCATAAAAGATAGTTGATATTATTGCACTAAGCTCATGAAACCAATACTAACCGCATACACCTAATTCTTGGTGTAAGTAAATAAAATTGCCCTACGAGATGTAATAGCCAATTACATAGAGATACCAATATAGTGCGCCCGCTTATTTCGATAACCGAGTCGGGTCGTCCAATTCCCATAGTACTATCCACGATATTTGCGTTCACCGCAAGTGACTAATGGTTCATGATGTAGGGATTTTTAGGTGGCAACTTAGGCAGAGTCATAATATCAAGAGTACGAGCAACAGTTTTCAAGCAATTGTGATCATAAAAGCGAGTAGTAGCATGTATTCTCCCCAAGGAGTTTATAAAGCAGTTAAAGAGTAAAAGTGGGGCTATGAACTCACCTTAGTCGAGCAATGCAAGAATCGATACTTTATGACTAGCATCGAAATGAAACAAAGTAGTATCACGGTGTGGAATCGCATAACGATACAAGAGTATAGGCACAATGGCTCGTCATCCGCTCAACCTAGTAGTGTACGGCTTATCTCGAATAGGTATCGTAAAGTCAATGAGTTCTCAAAGATAAGTGTTTTAGTTTTCGTGGATTACTCGTATCAATGTTTGTTTAAAATCAAATGTTGTATTACTATTTATAGAAATATGCAATGCTTAAGTAGTGTTTGGTTTTAAGAACCCAACACATTCTACAAACTACTATCATACATAATGATCGAGTCATATCAAGATGTTACTAATCATAAATGTAAATGCTTGAATGATGAATATATTGTTTGAGAAAGCTTGTTTTAATATCAAATAAACTTGACAAGCTTTAAGCTTTATAAATTAAATTTACTTTTGTCGTTAACAAAACTTAGGCAAAGATCAAAAATATAAATAACGCTTAATGATTTATATTTGTATTAACAATCTCCTTTTGTTGAGGACAAAATATAAATTTTATTTTTATAAAAGAAACAAAGTTTGTACAAGAGTTATAAAATATTAGTTTTAGAACTTGAAAAGGAAATGATAATGCAGCAGATGAAATTTGACTTTATAAAAGTCAAAAATTACTCATTGATGCATGATGTTGACTTTTCGTAAAGTCAAAGATGCAGCTTGACTTTTTAAGAAAAGTCAAGTATTATCAATGAGAGTTCCTGCTTGACTTTTAGAAAGTCAATGTATGCGCTTGACTTTTTCGTAAAAGTCAAATATAAATAATTTCAAAGTTCTATATTTTCTCCCCTTTTGTCTCAACAAAAGAAGAGGCTATGCGAATGTAATGAGTCTGCTATTATCTCCCTTGTTCAAAGCTCCCCAAATTGGGTGCTTTAATGGGAAGATACATGGATTGTGAAATAAAGCTACAAAAATGTTAGTAATAATGATCATTCACAAGCATTTCCAAGCACTATGTAATGACACCAACAATATGATAAACAACATTCATTAGTTAAAATTTTTCATGAATAAAGATCATGAAAAGAGAACACAATGATGTGTTTTAGTACAAGAAATAAAAATTATCCTAAGAAAGCAAATAAAAGAAAGACTATTCTAAACCATCCTAAAGTGATGGCGGATGGGAAAGAGCGTTGAGACGCCAAGAATGCGGTCGAGGATGAACCTCATTTCTTCGTGGAAGTCATGGACCATAACCCGGTCCGTTTCACGGTTGGGCTTGCTTGCTCACAAGTCGAGCAACCATGCCTGGAGGTAGAAAGTTTGGGAGGCTGTGTGGTGGAATGTTGGATGTTTGGTGTTGGGATGTTTGAGTGGTCATGATGGATGCAAGCAAAGCATTTTGCATTTGCATTGTCTCACTTACGAGAATCCACCATGCCTTTGAATTGGCGGAGGTTGTGGAGTTCGGCTTCAATCTCCTCGAGCTGGGATTGTCATCCCACATGCACTCCGGAATGTCCTCACATGAGGGACATTGATGATGGAAGTGATGATCCCCGTGATAAAGGACCATGAATATCCTTGTGAATGGGGTGAAAAGGAGAGGTTTTGGCCCTAACGGGGCGTTTGGGTCAATGGATGACCGAGGTACTCATGAGCGATTCGCTTCAATTGTGCCAAAAGATGGCAATGGTGGCGATGACTTGGCCTCAGAGGCAAGTCTCCAAGTCCTCTAGGAAAGGATTTGGTGATGTTGGTGGAGTTGAAAATAACTCCGCGGGAGTGAGAGCCGAGACCTCAAAGCGGCGAAGGTGTTTTCGATGTTTGGATGGGTGTTCGTGGAGTGAAGTAGGTGTTTTTGTTGGTGGTGGAGTGGTGATCACAATGTGTGATGAAGGGTGTAGCTAAGGTAAGATTTGTATCATCTCTAATGGAGATGAGATTAGAGTGGTGAAGATCTCGGATGATGAGCTAAGATGAACAAAACAACAAGGCCTTACGCTAATTCTAGCGGTTTTCTTGCAAGGTTTCGTGATGATATAGTCATTTTAACTTGGGTTGTGATTTGCAGATAGTAGTGAGAATGAAGAAGGGTGCGAGGATGATCATGGTAAAGTTTTCAATTTATAGAGGTAAGAAATTGTTGAGAAATGGTTTGATTTGATGTCGAACCATTGAAGAGACGAGGTTCTAATGATTTGAAAGTGGTTGAATGCTAGTCATATCACCCAAGTCAATCCATACAAAGAAGATGGAGTGAAGAAAAGATATGCAATAAATGTGTTCTAGTGAGTGGAATTTCCTAATATTCAGATTACCCACTTGACTAAGGTACCAAAATTTGGTTCCTTCCTTTATTAAAAGGGCTCCTTGGTGGATTTTTCAAATTTTTGAATTTTGGTGGAAATGGATTTCTTTATATACCTTAGTAAATAATACTAGTTCTAATAACAAAGATAAACTAGTTAAGATTGATTTATAGTGATGGAAGATAATTTGGAATCACGAAGAGTCGAATTCGTAAAATTACCCGGAGGATCCACTATGACCAAATCATACACTGACCAGACCCTAAAAGGGTGCCGTCTCGTCCGCCTCGTGTGTATGGCATAACATTAACACAATGAGCACATAGATGGTTTTAGAGAAAGAGTGGGACATTCTTAGTGAGAGAAACTTGTGGAATATTAGATTATCCAAAGAATATCCAACCCCACCCTGCAAGGTAGAGGGTATTTATAGGTTACAAACTAAACGACTTCCTGACGGCCCATGGATCGTGGATATAGTGGTAAAGACCCGACCTTCCTCCACGGTGTTGCACTAAACTATATTACGCCATCGACTAACTACATAACATCATAAATAAGTAACTAACGATTAGTCTACGAGCTAACTTATGCTAGATAATAGTTGGGGTGACCGACTTTTCAACACCGAATTTTCTAATTCCTAACAATCTCCCCAAGTGGAGGTCACCCCATATTTTACATTTCAAATCCTAGCATTCTAGTCTTGACTTTGTTCTTGAGCTCGTAGATAGAACAACTTCAACATTGCAATCTTTATGCATAAGTAGTGCAACTTCAAAGTCCGCATTGATTTGTACTTTAAGTGGAGGTCATTAATGATCCACGAGAATGATAAGGAGCCATCTTTGAGATCATCAAGAATCATCAATCTCGAGGCATCCTTTGTGGTGTTGTGACTTTAGGACCGACATGCTCACATTCGGATCATGAATTCTTCTCATGGAGTAATGAAGCTTTAGTTGATTCATGATATTGGCGCAGCACAGCAGTAGCTTGGTGTGAAAATATCGTAGTCATTGATGCACTAATCATGATTTCTTTGAGTTGAATGTGTTAAGCGAGCATGCGGCTATGGATCGACCGCCCATTCCGATCACCGCGAAACGCGGGTGTACTCGCGTACAACAGTTAGCAATAAATCGCACGAAGCGTCTTTGATCACTTTCGCTAGAAGAGGTACACAACCACTGCCTCGCTGATCAAGACAAGTATCGCCTGATCGTGTATAATTCAAGAATTTCCTTGACAGGTTTCGCAAATGTCTAGCTATTCTCAAACCGGAACATCTCAAAGAAGACAACACGGAGTGAGTGAACCAAATGAATTTTAAGTCCATCGATTGATGAAAAGAGATTTGAAAACAATCGTATTGCTCAATAGAAATTGTTTTGCAATACAACGAAGGTTTTGTTGAAAATCAATTATCAATCATAAAAGCACCTTTGGTTTGAAAATGAGTACACGGTCGATGTGCTAAAGAAAAGAGTTTTAAGCACAAAGACCGGCTTTTCAAAGGTATCCACAATCCATAACTCGAACTGTGTTTGATTCAAGAGATTGAATCCCCATTGTTTCCGCTCATTGTCACATGGTTGATCTATATAATAGATCTCACACGCCACCTACCGTGAGCTTGTTTGATGTTGGCTCCAAGGCTTTCCATCTTCATTGTGAATATGTAAACACATCACCGGATGTTCCGCAATACCACAAGGATAATGCGAGGACTCAAGATATAATCTCTTCCACATTGTGTGAAACAGAGTCTTCATTGAAAGTGTCCTAATGAGATTTATTGATGATCTCGTGGCTCTAGACTCAATTTGTGCATATTTGAATCCTATGACGGAGACTGTGGAGTAGGTCTCCTTCTTCAATATCAACCATCTCAAGAGAAAGTCGATAGATAATGTCGGCCTCGTGAGAATGAAACAAGTCCTTTTAAGAGGAACTTGAGTGGTTTGGATAGTTGAAGTGCCGGCGCCACCGGGTCCATGACGCCTTGTCTTCAATACCGATGTTACCATCAAGAGTATATGAATTGAACCCGATTCGCCCTAAGGTTGAATTGATGGAGGGCTATTTCTTTTCACCCTTTTCACATTCAATTCTTTTTAATTCTTCAACCCCTCAAGCTTACCGAGACTTCATAGCTAGAACCTTGTTAGGTTTATTCCAAGATTAGCTCGTCTTTAGTCCGCACTCTTCCCATATCTCACATTTCTCCTTTTATCATCATACCTAAGGACTTCTACACTAACTAGCGGATTGTCCCTAGGTAGATCCTCCGCTCAAGCGGATCATGGGAACACATACCTAACCTTATCATCCTTATATCACCGCATATAAAGTAAAGTTGGTCGGTCAATTTGGTATTGTTCATCCGCCATTGGATCCAATTGAAAACTATTTGAAAATCAATTCGTATACTTGTGATATATAATCAAAGCATTTTGTACCGAATTGTTTTTGATATTTTAGAACGAGAACCCCTCAACATGTGCATCAAGTATTTGAAAATGTTTTGCACACGGAGGCAAGAGAAGAATTAACAT